>LKNJ01005517.1:0-22796 GCA_002120245.1 Maccullochella peelii
TATATATATAAAAAATAATAATATTTATTCTAGTATGTAGTATAATTTATAGGTAACTGTAGGGTTTCTCTGTGTGTTACCATGATGACTCACCCATGAAGTTGAGGTAGCCTTCTCCACCCAGACCATGAGTGACGAGGCGGATCATCTTATGCAGCTGTATGCCACGGTCGATGACGGGTGTCATGGGAATTACGGAGCTCATGTTGGTGTACATCTCCTTGTCCATCAACCAGAAGGCCAGAGTCTTATCCCCAACGAGAGCCTGGAAAGGTAATGAAATAAAAAAATGCAGTCTTTATTGACACTATGAAGTAGGATCTTGCAGAAAATAGCTTACCTGATCATGACTTTCTGCATAGGCTATGCATTTCTCTCCATAGCGCCTGTTGGTCAGTGTGTAGATGATATTGCCCATGTTCCAGTCCTCATCCTTTAACTCCTTCAGGATCTACACAGTGACAGAGAGGGGTTATTGAAAAAGGGTATGATAGATGTGTAGCTCAGAGATCCGTTCGGGCTCTGACTGATGTCTAAAGCTCAGTATTTCAACTTTAGCAGTCTGTCTACCTTTCTTAAGTTTTCTCTGGGTTACACTTCTTTCTCAGATCAATCTCTATTTTGACATCTCTATATCCGCACTGTGAGTTATGTCTACCTTTGAATGGCGGTAATGGAGTTTTTAATAACTTCACTACAGCCCATGGGTAGTAAGGCATCAGCTCTCCCCACCTGAGATGGGCAAGGTCAGGGCCTCTCATCCAAACGGAGGGATTCAACAATAAATCCAACCATGGAATCAATGCCCTGCCACTGGCCTGCCTACATGCACACTTCCTGCCAAAAGAGTCATTTTCAGAGGTCAGAAGGAAACAGGGGGCCACCAAAACATGCATCTCGAGTACATCTACCCACACAGTGCTGCCATATGGTCACCAAAACTGCTCCTAATCACTG
The DNA here is from genome assembly GCA_002120245.1 of Maccullochella peelii. Taxonomy (NCBI): domain Eukaryota; kingdom Metazoa; phylum Chordata; class Actinopteri; order Centrarchiformes; family Percichthyidae; genus Maccullochella; species Maccullochella peelii. The sequence goes on from LKNJ01005517.1 coordinate 958, forward strand.
AAAGTTACACAAGCAAACGAGAGCACAGGGCAGAGTACAGATAACCACGTAGACAGTCATGGGCACAGAGATGATTTAATAAACAAGATAGATGCTAGAAAGCCACAGCATCAATATCATTCCTAAATGAAAAAAAAAAAGAGAGTTTACACCCTCCAAGAACCCTTGGTGATGGACATGCAGCCTGTCTGATTGGTGGGGGAGTTGGCAAGCCAATCTCAGTGACAGGCTGAAATCTGCTCGGTGGAATTGGCTGTGACAGGCTGATTGACATGTCAGGAAACCTTTATATTACTCTACAGAGCCATAATCCTCTGAGTAAAGAGAGTAAATTGTGCCGATCAATATGTCTGAGATGAACTGGCTGGTCCACCTAAATAGAGGCTATGCTGCTCTATATATCACCATCTGTTCACATTCACTCTTCTTCACCTTAGCCTTGTGTGGCCGTATTAGTCATTGCCAATGCCACCAGAAAACCTCAGCCAGGTCCTTTTACCCACTCATCTACATGTACTACAAATTCTCAGACCTTTTAACTCCCTCAGCTCAGTGCGCTGCCTCAGATCCTGAAGCCGAGCCACGCTGGCTTTTCTATGGTTTTAACTCAACATCAAAACTGATCAGAGCCCCTGATGCCGAGGAGCATCAGCATCACCTTAGTACAAACATTAGTATAATTTCTTAAATCACATTTTAGTCAACAGGCATGCTTTGACATGGATTGCTTTTACCCATGCCAGCTGCCAGATTTAATCTCATGTCCACCTGGTTTAGTGCCATGTACATGGATTTTAATAGTATTAAAATAATTAGTTTTTTTTGTAAGAACCATGTAACACTGCTTTGAAAGAAAATTATGTTTAGCTTATTTGCTTGAGTGTTAAACTATTTTTTTTTATTTTGGATTGTCTTTTACTGTATTTAGTCATAAATATTTAATGTTACAGAGAAATACTAGATTTCAGGCACATTAAGACATAATAGTAAAAGACATACAACAAATGAAATGTAAGGAATGAGGGAAGCAAAGTAAAATAAACATGTACATGCAATCAGAAAAAGGACTAATATGTGACGAAACAGATGGCTTTACAGTTCAAGCTTTATTGGTAATACGAAATACAACAGAAAGGTCAATAAAAGTCCTTTGAGCAGGTAGTGGAATATGAGTGAGGGTTGGAAAATTGATTGAAAATAATTGGAAAAACATCAGGGAGATTATCAGGTACATACAGAAACCTACACATTATTACATGTGTGAAAAATATTAACACTATGAAGTTAATAAATTTAATTTCCTAATAATCAAGGCAGACGGGCCATACTTACCAGATCACTATTCCCAAGACCTTCTTCTAAATGCAAAGTATCTTGTTGAGGTAAGCTGGTTTAGCAGCATTCTGGACAATATTACAATACAGTATTTGGATAACTTGAACAGTAATACAAAGTTTAAAAATTAATTTCACTCCTGCAGCTAAATTAAGAATGCAACACCAGCTGAAAACAAATAAATCCTCTAAATGTTGGCTTCTTTTTTTCCCCCACCAGCTCCAACAACTGAATCTGCAGGATATACCCCGGAGATCATCCCGGCCGCCTCCACATCCACGTACAATCAGACACTTTACACTTCCTTATGAATCATTACAATTCAATTCAACCGCAAAAGTGGTCTGGGAGCAATTAATCCGGGAGTGGGACTGTCGGAGCGCAGACAGGAGTGACTGGGTTGACGACTTCTCTACCACCAGCTCACCCACATCAGCCCCAACCAGCCGGGCTTCCTGGCACCACTGACACTCCACTTCATCAATGATAATGAGCAGTGCACAAATCTTACTTTACAAGCCTGCTGTCAGGAGCCAACCAGAGTGCCCAGATTAATTAGGCAGAGCCAGAAATAAAATTTAAAAAAATCTAGCAGTGCAGGATGAGGTCATCTCACTGCCACTGACATGCTGTGACTGATTTAAGAGCCTCTCTACTACCATCACATAGAGCTGGGAAGGACTCTGAGGCAGAGGTGTGTTTAGTGTAAAGCTCTTGTTTTACATTTGGTGGCTGGCCCGAGCATCCTGCCTCTCCTGTCTTTGCAAACTCCTGTGTTTGAGTTTGCGTTGCCATGGGGACATCCTCTCTTCACACATACAGTGCCGCCCCCAGAGATGAGCAGAGAACGAAGGTGTGTAACAATCAATCCCATGGATCAAGCTAATGCCTCCATATCTTCATTTTTTCACAGTTTTGGAAATTAATGAACTTCCTACCCACGCAAATGTCTCTGGTGGAGGCTTCATAGAGCTGAAAGGCACTCCTTAGCTCACCTCACAGTTTTCCTTGCTGAAGAAGCCCACACCGTCTAAATCCTGCAGCGCTGTACAAGGGAGGCCTCAGAGTGCAATTAGCTAATAAAGTAGAGCAGGATGAAGCTGAAATGCTGCCGTTAAGAGGAGGGTGACACTGGCCGAGGGGGTCAAAGAGAGTGGGCGCCTTTTAAACGCTAGCAATGAAGCCTCTGAAATGTTTACATAAACAAGCTGGAGTCCGTCATTGCTTGCCGGCAGCTGGAATTTTATTAAGTCATGTTAATTGAAAGTGTTTCCAGTATGATGGACAGAGCAAAGTATGTGGACCAGAAATTGATTTTTCCCCTGAAACTAATGAGGAGAGAGCTGTGCAGACTGATATTTTCATTCAATTAAAATAAATGGAAGAACAGAAACAAGAATCGGGACAATTGACTCGGAGGTCATTCAAGTTGAAGAGCTGAGAGGAGCAGAGGGATGCCGGAGAATTCTCTGCATCGCCTTCTCTTATCCTAGCTGCGACCAGCAAGCCCTCTACCTCCTCCGCCTCTAATTGTTTCAATTACATCTCAATCTATTGTAGCTGGAGGGAAGGGTGCTTGTTAAATTAGAGGGCTTTTGTAACATTATCCATTAGGAGTGACAGCATTTTATGGTCATAATCAGATCGAATCATCCAAACTTGTGCTGTGCGCCTTATCTGGTCCACTCATTAGGATATCTTAATTTTTCACAGCCTGTTGGTCCTAACAGCCTTCTGCAGCCAGTAAATGAGTCATATCAATCAGTCATGCTGGGGACGAAACACAGCGTGAGGCCCTGCTCGAGGAACCGAGAGAAATTCATTCGTGCACACATGTGAATCTATAAATAAGCTCACAGCTCTGTTGCTCTGTCTCTTTGTGTCCGTTTCTTCCTGCCTGTCTGTCTGTCTCTCTGTCTATCTTCCTGAATGCCTATCCTCCACGCTCCATGTCTCCTTCTCTGAAAACACACACCTCACTGGAGGCTCCACTTCAGTCCATTCAAATCCCTGCCTAATTGACACTCTGCGAGAGGAGGCAAGGCTTGCCCTGAGTGCACTTCACTGACTATACCAAGGCATGTTCATATGAATGCTTCCCTGCACAGAAATACATAAATTTAGCTGCTCACTTGCTCTCCTCCAGCTTTACAATTCACGTTACGTCAAGTCTCCTTGGGGCAAGCAACACGTTTAATTGAAAAAATGCAACCAGAAGAAGTATCTGAACGAATATTGCATTGCAAGCAATATTGTTTGAAAAGTAAAAGCCGTAACAACCTCTCCAGAGGCGTCCCGAGGATAATCCTGTGAAACCCTCTGGTTACCGTGGAAGAGGCTGCGTCTCAGTGGTACAGCACTGCCTGGCGCATAGCTATTGCAAGCATCACAGAGGAAGGTCAAGTCTGGGACTCTCTCTCTCTTTGCCCCACTCCCTCCTTCCCTGTCCCTCTCTTCTCCTCCCTCCATCCTCGCTACTGAGTAAAACCCACCGCTGTGAGAAACAGACTTGATTAACGATGCATAGACTTCCCCCATCGAGAAACACAAGAAACTGTAGTGCAAGAGAATGCATGCGGCGTCGAGGTCACACACTGCTTTGCTTTTCACCAAAAATATGAGTAAATATAACTTTCAGTGTGGGCTAGTGGATAAAAAGGCACAGCTTTTCATGAATCTTACAACAGATAACCTCTTTAGGCATTCTGCAAACAGCATTTCTCCTCAAATATCAAACAAGAAAAGGCCTCTACTTGTTCTAAACACACACACACGCAGACAGACAGGACACGAAACAATCCACATTCATCCACCAGCCAACCCAAACAGACAGACACATCCCCAGAGATAACCTGCTGCCTGTCTGCTTTCCTACAAATGTACTTTCTAAAGTAATATTTGTTGATTTCATAATAACGCATACTGGCGATGAATGGGTGGCATTTTTATTAATACAGGCTTTGAGGAAACACTAAGGGGAATAAGACAATAAATTATGAGTTATGTACTGATCCCCAGTACAGTCAATCTATCCAAGTTCTCCAGAAGAGGCAAACACTGCTCCATAACAAGGTTGAAAAAAAGCTTTCTGAGAACAAGTCTGCACATGTATGGCAGGATGTTGCTGCCATCAGAACAGACAGCAAGAAAAAAATCCTTCAGATAAAGAAATATATAATAATCTTTATTTATCTCTGGATGGATGGCTGGGTACACATGCACTTTCCCTTTGCTTCTCAGCTTCAACATCATACAGTTATGGACTTTCATACCTGATGGCTGCAGTTATAAACAATGTTTTCCCATTGTGGGCCATTAAGTACTTTCACAGTGGCAGCTCAGGCTGAAGTGCCGAGCTAAAGGGTGCTTCAACAGTTGTTGTGGAAGGATGGAGAATATTTGGCGCCCAGAAATTCCCATCCAGTCTGAAGCAGCGCTGTATGGTAACACATCACTCGATGGTGGTATTATGTTTGCCAGTAATGATTAGTGAAAGAAAGTACTCTTTCAATTTTAGTAGTGATATTGAATATTTAAGTTGTTTTTGCAAAATTACCCTTCCAAAAATTCAAGTTACTGTTTTTGTTATCATCCTACCTAAATAGTGTATCAGGATGAGGTTGAACTATCTAAAAACAATGTCCCATCACTTACTCACACTTTGTTGGCCCAGGTAATGATGTATTTTATATGCTAAATCGAGTGATAAAACTCTAATTCATAGACTTTTATGTCAAAACTAACCCGTGTCCATCAGTGTAAATCACGATGTGAGTATTTCCAGTTTAAGCTTATCCATTTCTACTTTATGTTTTCAAAGTCACATTTCATCTTTAAGCAATGCTGTCTTTTTGAAGACCAACATGACAAAACTCCATTCAGAGTTTTAACGATTTTTAATTAAATTTTGCCATTGAAGGAAACACTGAAGTGAACAAAGACTGATGATACACACACACTTTTTTCACTTGTTTAGCAAGATAATCTCCACAAATGAACACATCTTTACCATATTAAAACCTCCCACACAAATTACACTGTAAAATGTAAAAATTTTGCTTATAGCTTGAAAAAGCATCAGAGATCTGGTGAGGGAACTCACTGCTCGACAAATGTCCAGATTTTAATACCTTCAAGAACATTTAAATGGTAAATGGACTCTATATTATGGACATTATTTTCAACCTTAACGGTTCCCATAGCGCTTTACAGATTTTTTCTGTAGCTTATTGTCCCTACTGTTGGAGTGAAAATAATTGACCCTTATCTTATACAACTGAAATTACCCTGCTGTGACAAGGATTTGTTGTTGGGAAAGTAGTGTTTCTGATCTTCTCAACTATTCAAATGGTCTGACTGGTTGGGATAAATCAACACAGCACTGAGTTCAAACTGAGAAATATCATTTGCTTTGACATCATATAAAGCTACCTCAAGGACAGACATTTCAGACTGAATAATGAATCAAAGTGAAACAATAAAAGGTGACAGCCAGCCTATTCAAATGCTCCACTTAAGAAAAAAACATCACAAAAGAAATTTCAGCTTGGATCAGCAACTAAATGACCTTGATGAACTCTGTGTTTGAAGGGATAAATAATGACCTTCCCATTTGCACAGCAGGTAGAATTAAGGAGGAAAAAAAGAAAAATAAATTAGTACTGCTTTAGAAAAAGCACAAAGACCTTCTTCAGTTTGATAAAAAAGCCCTTGCAGTTCCGGGTGAAAAGAAACGACTCAAGTGCAGCGTCTCTCCCCACTTTAGACCACTTTCGCCACAACAGCAAAAGAAATTCCAGAAGATTCCTGTGGCATGTTTACATTTGTGAGTGTGTCTCACTGTGAATGTGACACTATGATATAAATATATACATATCTGTATCATGGAAACTGAATACTGTTCATCTGTACTGTATCATCACTTTAATCCTTCTTAGTCTTTATAGTCAGTAGTCTATGTGGTATTTAACTGTCTTGCTCAATAAAAAGTTATGTTATTTTACTCGGTTTCATTGTATTTTAAATTGTTGTTTTTATGAAAATTTTAAGTATGAAAGGTGCAATAAAATTAAAGTTTCCTATTGTAGAACAGCAGAGTTTCATAGGAGCAGTGTGAAAAAAGCTCTATTATTTACACACACGAAGCAATCAATGTGGAATACTATCAATGTGTGAATTAATTCATGGCTTGGTTTGGTTTGTTGCCTATACACCAGAAAAGTATATAATGCAGTATTAACACCTCTTAATATAATGCAATCAAATACAAAAACACCACTAACTACAGAACTTGCTATAGACTATAAATATATACCTCTATGACACAGAGTCAACAAAAGCTTCACAAAGATAGTCTTTAGGCCAGGACTATCCTACTGAATTGCAATTAAGTACATTGTGCAGGCCGCTGTAGTTTTTCTTGTCACTTGTGAGTGTAATGTACAAGTGGAAACAAGAACTTTTCTTAAGCATAATAAGCCTTTATAGTGTACTCCTACATTTCAGAAGTCAGATCATAAAGTTTGTGTTATTTCCCCTGGTGCATGTTGCACCTAGTTTCCAGGTGTATTAAGCCTCCTTGTCCATTCAAGTTCAAGTTCGAGTGCAGGTTCCTCCAGGAAAATACAGGGCAAGCTCCTTGTGTCACTCTGTTGCTACACAAGTTTTACACTTGAAAGCTTCTTTAAAAGGCTCAAAAGCTTAGCAACAGGCTCAGCTGTAATGTAGCACAAGAGCGCCTCCTAACATGCCCTGTCACTCCCTTTGTCTTTCATCCCTGTTTTGAAAGCTTTCAGTTTTCTCTCTGCATTTGTGGCTCATACAGACATTTCTATGTGAGCCTAGGCCTACAGTGTCTGTAAAAGTTGGAGAAAGGGCACACAAAAAGAGGTAGATTAAAAAGAAGTAAATCATCTTACCTGAATCCACTTGTCAGGAATGGCCATAGCCAGTCGGTAATCAAAACCAAGTCCTCCCTCCTCCACTCCTCTGCAGAGAGCAGGCATCCCCGACACATCCTGCAGAGAAGTCACACTATTTCATATCACATTTTCTCTTTGTGTGCACAGGTTTCTTTCCCAGAAGTCAGCCAAGATCACATCAATACCACTCCACAACTCACATATTAAGGGCCAAAAATCCTATACCACAGGCCAAAAAAGAGTGACATCCCATTTCCTTTTGCATTACTTCTTAATTACACCAATGAATACGTAAGTAAGCTATGCCTAACTAATAAGTGCTTTTAATTAATAATAGCTGTGGGCAGTGTCATTGCAAAGTAAGTGGATGCTGAAGGTGTGTCTGGTGGAGTGTGTTTTTACCTCTGCAACAGTGATGCAGTCAGGATAAAGGGTATGAAGAATGTGATTGGCGAGCATCAGGTAAACCAAAGAGTCTTCGTCCACCTGTAGGCCAAAGTACTCACTGTAGTCCCCTGAGAAGCCTGAGCCTGAGGAGTAAACACCCACACAGTCAACACTCATCATGTTTCCCACCCAGACGTCTAAAACCCTTAATTCCTCAGTTTTTTCAAGTGCTGCTACTGTTTTACTTCATATCTCTGACATATTTCTAAGCTGTCCTTAATTAGTAAATCCATAAGTGTGATTTTTTTTATGGCTCATTTTCAGGTTAGAAACTAGTACAGAGATGTCATTTATTCATTATCTGCTCACAAGTACACCAGCTACACAGTACGATGCCACTTTAGAGACTGTAAAGTAGCACCTTCCAGTACTTGTAGGACATTGAAAGAGATTCATAATTATATAATACACATATTACAGACTGTGTGACAGCTAATGGCTGTGGACTCTTTCCTGTACACTGTCTCTAAGTTTTTTGTTAGTTTTTTTGTTTTCATGTAAATCTTTCACTTAGTACTCACGTTTTCTTTTAAATATACATTTGTGATCTCTCTCTTTGATATAGAACGTTTTAAAATCTTATTTTGCTTGTGTAATTAGATTAGATACGTTATTTTTACCCTGTGGACATTCAGTGTTCCTCACCATAAGGCATTGTGTGCATCCAGGAGGCCTGACAAACCAGTTGAGTGCATTTCCTTGCTCATAAAACATTTGCAAAGCCAAATTTTTAATATGTTTACAGCTGTGTTAACATTAGGAGATTTCTTCTATTCCACCTTTAGCTGGCGCATTGCTATGTTTCTTCGGCATTACCGCCAACAACAGTTGATCCATTGAATAGCATGAAATCGTTGCTTGATTTAATTGTCTCACGGAATAACTGCCAATATCCATCCAATCAAGCAACTTTGTAGCATGAAAAATTACACACTTCACTTGACTTGAACAGGTTTTGTCAACTAATCAGGCTCAAGTATAGCGACTGTTCTACCTGCGAGTACCTCATTTTTTAATTCATGCAATAAATACATTTTTCACTCAACTACATTTATTTATAAAACATCTTCTGGAAAATGTTTTTTATCCTGAGCCTTTTGAACATTTCCATGTTTAGACACAGGTTATGTGCAGGTTATGGCTATTATGGCCTTATGTTTTTTTAATTGAAACATGCTTTTGATAAGAAATTTCACCGCACGACGGCTGGGATCAGTCAGACAAACAAAACTCCTATTGGCCATAATCTTTAAGCTTCTGGAGTCTGTGGTGCACACTGCGCTGTGGGTTTCAAAGGAGAGGAGGATGACATGCTTTACACACACTTTCCAGTGCTGAAATACAAGATGCTGGCAAACCAGCCTTACCGATGCCATGGTGATGGTACAGCATAGAAGTAACACCATCAAATCGGAAGCCGTCAAAGCAGTACTCCTCCATCCACCAGCGCAGGTTTGACAGTAGGAAGCGCAGCACTTCCCAGCTGGTAAAACACACAACCAGGCGCACGCGCGCACACACACACACACACACACACACACACACACACACTCAAGGTCAGATAAACAAGAAGCTGTGGATTTTTCACACATCTCATCATGCACTTTAGGCACCAGAGATTAATTTTCACCGCTACAGGACATTCACATATTGATAACTAAAGCTCCATTATGTTGGAGATGGAGTGTCAGTGAAAGGAGATGATGTTTTCATTAACTACACCGTAGAGGGGACACAGTCTTTCACATATCCAGCTGTCAGGATGAGAAATCAGTGGCTTACAGTACACAGCAAAGTTTTCCGATTTCCATCAGACCACTTGCATGACCACTGGGCAAGCGTTTAGTATAGCCAGGCCCATCCCACTGTATTTGAACTGATAGGATTTCATGCTACACTTGGGTAAACAAACACCATGCAGGGGACTGGAGCTCCCTCTCCTCAGGATGAGATAAATCATACGCTTCTACTTGCTTTGGCTTCCATCTTCAACATATGACGAGCTCCTCTGTCCTACAAGCAAGAGGGCAAATAATCCAGAAAAGAATGTGTGAAACCAACAAATTATCTGAATATGAAAGAGTAACTTGTGGCTGAGTTTTGTTTCCCATGGTGTACAACAAAGCATGCAAATGCTCTCTGTGCCTGTTGGCTGGACTGTGTTGGTGGAGGCGGAAGGAGGTGGATTCCGTAAATGGCTCCAGTCCTCGTTCCTGACTGAGCGATGGGAGAGTCATCTGGATCTGAACAGCCACTCAAGGCAAAGTACACTACGCACCTCACCTCTTCCCATTTGATGGTATGTTGCCATGGAAACGTCAGTTAAACCTCAAGATTTGGTTGTGTCTATGCGGTGTGCATAATGAGCAGCAAATGGAACATTGTACACATGGATGCCATGCCGAGGATGTGAGGCGAATGACACTGATTAAATGTGAACTGCTGCCTCTGCTTAGGCTGAAATTCACACTCAGCTCCAACAATGGTTGTAATGACACTGTATGTGTCTAGTGTATCTGTATAGAACCATACCTTTGAACCTTTTTGTGACAAATCGGTATGTCTATTAAGTATATTGGTAACTTTTTCACCAAAAGTTTAATTAAATATCATTTGACCTCCAGAGCTTCACACCAACCTCTATGGAAGACTGTTTGGGGATTATTAACATCTATTCATGATGCACTACTCTAATGATCTACTACAGCAATTGGTATTATAAACTGGACCCTTCATGATTTCAGCTTTCTATATCTACAGTAGGAGTTTACAACCTGATTCAGACCTTGAATTAGAAAAGTTGGATACTGAATTTCATTTGTTTTTTTCAGTTGCGACACCACACTGAGGGACAGTTCAACATTTTTTTGCTTGAATGATGCAATTTCATCATGTCAAAAAGTTGGTGAAGCAGTGAGGAGTCCCAGATTCATGCTTCAACAACACTTCAGTAACATCTCAAAACACAATTATCCATTCAAACACTAGACGATTCTTGTCCTCAATAATACCTCTTCTTTCATCATTCATCCCCTGATTGTTCCAACACTAAATGCTGGGGATTACATTCTCTATTGCAAAAGACAAAATCACAGGGTTTTTTTGGCCAAGTAAGCCATGACACAAAATACATTTAAATGCCTTCTGTGCTCCATTCCTCAGGGATGACCAACTTCAACACTGTTTGACAGGTGTGAAGCTGCATGTTACATCGGCGCTTCCTCCTTCCCTTGAGGAAGAGCACAAGGGAGCCTGGTATGATCCGATATAGCAGTCTGGCTGGGTGGTCACGCAGACCCTGTGATAAATAGATTAGGTCCTCCACTCCACTGCGCAGAGCCAACAAAGGCTCAGACACAATGTATCCTCACGGGATGGAGATAATAGCCAGTGAGAGTCAGAGGCCCAAGATGAAACCATACTGCCACATTAGGACCCACAATGCCATTCATCATCAAGTCCAATTACAGTGAGAAAGTAGATCTCTATAACCGATGCAACACACTGCTTATCTATGCAGTTCAACGAAGTTATTACTTGACCTGTGGTGTTAATACAAAAGCAAATTGCATATTACACTGTCCTCATGCTAAAGCTCAGCAATGACAGTGAAACCTGGTTAAAGAGCGCTAATAGACTACAGCTCTAATATTGCTGCTTGTAGAGTAAGAAAGTAATTTATCATATGTGCTGTTGTTTTACCTGCAAGCACACACTGCTACAAAAGTCCATTCAAATAACAGACTTTTTCACATCAGCTTCATGCTTAGTTGCTCCTCATCAGAGCGTATTTCCACCTCCAGCTGAACATGACTGTGACCCATATGATGGCATTTATGTTCTGTTGAAAGCAGATACCAAAACCTGCTGTGTTTCTAGAAGTCAATTTTGCGTAAGAGGTCAAGGCAACTTGTCATGACGTCAGAGAGAAAGATTTAGGTCCCTGTTTTCCCAACATCACAGGTAAGCTGCAGATAAGACCAAATAAATTTAAGAAGCTGACAGGTCATTCCACAAGAAGTGTGATGCTCAAACAACGATGCTAGACAGTCTGATGGATGGTTGGCATTTGTTGGACCAAAAAGGACAAATAAGGTGCCTCATTTAACGCATTTCAAACTTTTCTCCAATCCCTGCAGCCATTAGTGCATCCAGGACAGAGACATTGACAGGAGTGACACCTGCAATAAATTCACATTTCTTGGTTGAAGCTGGATTTATTTATTTATTCAATCAGCTTGTGGATACATTAACTACACAAATATGCACAGCAGATTCTTGAAGGATATGAATTGCTGATGTTGTATAATGTCTTTTCTATTACTTTTGTGACTAAAGATAGAAATTTAAGTAATGTTTAGTTTCATCAAATAAGCAGCAGTGCCGTAAAACAGGGTTCAATTAGCCAATCAGCACTGTGTGCGTTTCAAGATGCAAATATGTGCTCTGTGCTGGACATGTGTAAGAAATACGTCTTTATACTTCACACCACATTGTTAAGCAGTCCTCCAGGCAGTCTGGTGATGCTGGCTGCCTCGCAGGGTAAACTCTCATCTAGCTGTCTGACAGACTGTCCCTGTATTGCTGTGCTTTGTGTCAGATATCTGCCATTTGTTTGGCATTCTTTAGGCTGCCTGGCAGCTAGCTGCTTTTGCTTGTCATCCTGGGAGGGATATGCTGCTGCCTGTGAGACTGCTTGTATGTTTAGCAACCTGTAATTAGTATCACCTTGTACTTGCTGCCTTTCAGAATTCAATTGCAGTCTGGCAGGCCAATTCTGCCCCATCAGAGTGTTCTCCATTGGATCATATTTTAGTAGTGGCAGGATATCTGAAGGTGTATGTTCTCATGAATAATCACTGAAGTTATTTAAATGGTATGACCATTCTGACAAACAAACCTTGTAAATTATAGGCATGTCTCCAAAATCATAGCTCTACAGTTAGTTAGCTAGCTAGCTGGCTAACATTGCCATCATGTGTTGCAATGTGCTGACCACTTGGGATGGGAAAATTACAAAAAGAGGTGGGCCAGAACTTGGCAGCCAGCCTTTAGGGAGGGTGAAGCCTTACAGGCTTTACCAAGGGAATAACAGTCCCTCCGGAGTTGGAAAAGTAGAAGGCGGGGGGGAGCCACAGCAGGCAGTTTCCTTAGTATTGGTTAGTACGGAATTTCAGGCCAGTTACAAAACAGTTTGCTAGCTCAGTGTAGTTGTCAAAAATTCACTAGCAAAATATTGCAAAGCTTAGTTAATCTTGTAATCCTGAGCAAATAATCATGTCTCAGTATCATGTGAAAGAGCAACATTGACATTAACATGACTCAACTTAATAGTTGTAGTAATTAATAAACATCTCTTGCCACTGAAATAAAATCTCCTTATATAAGTTTAACTCATAATTCAATTTGCTGTTAAACACTTTCTCTGCAATCTACACTCTAGTACACAATAGTTATTTAAGAGGTAGTTCAGAAAAGAAAGCTCTTGGAACTTATTACATGGTACTTTTTTGCTATTTGTCAGATAGTTTTAAGGGGCTGAGGGGCATGAAGGTGCAGAGCTGTTATGTTCCTACCCACTGGCTTCATCCAGCACCTACTGGAGGGACTACAGGCAGCTCCAACCAGCCGCCATGCACACCTACAGCTAAGTCAAACTCATTAACTGAAGCTCACCAAAGGGGAAAAACAGCTTTTCCCCTTGCTGTGTGACTTGATGGGGCAGTGGAAATAACTCATGGGTACTAAATACTGAAATTACTGAATTTGGACTGAGCTGACATTTCAAGTGTGAGTTTATTGATTGATGAGACAGTAGCCAGGCCCCAACTATAGTCCAAACATAAACGCTCCAAAGGGAGACAGATTTTTTTGGTTTCTTTTCTGATGGTTTCTGCTCTGTTTCTTTAAAATAAAAACCTGTCATTTATCAGCAGGGTAATTCTTTGCTTCCCTACACGTCTTCCCTTGTGTACTGTTATTTTAAAATTTCACAATTTCAAAGTTGTTTAGCTGGCACATTGTGGGCCCAACAGCTGAAAATCTGCAGTAAAGTAATACATGATAAAGATGCAAACAGATCTCACACTGTCTGAAGTCATGCTTAGGAAAAAATATCTTTTCCATAATTTCTTACCTGGCTCTAAAACAAACGGCATGTCTAATGCTACTAAAACACAAAGACTAAAATATTAAACATGAAAGTAACTTGATACCTGTATGGATATTTTTATGGGAGTGGCAGCAGGGTTACATGGATTAAAAATTTATGGATTTAGCACTATATCATACATCAGAGAACCTAAATTATTTGATTCTGCCTTATTTGAGCTCGCATACTGTGGAACATACTTACAATTCAAACAGAGCTAATCTTATTTAGTGAACGTCTATAAGCTATCTTTGCACAAACATTCACCATTTATATTGCCCCATCCACACATCATTAACAAATATTTGAACGTCTTAAGAACACACACATGCACACAAGTAATCTTGTCAAAGAGAGAATTATTGCTCCTTGGTCCTCAAACACAGGGCCGATCTCTCAGCATGTGAACACGAAGAGGAGTTAAAAAGAGTTTTCAAAAGCCTGGCCCTGGGCCTATTTTTCATATCTTAAGAATTCACACAAAGATTGATGAAAAATGGATGCAAATGATCCTGAGAGAGGTGGGGGGATTACAGAACGTGCCCAAATCAAGCTTCTCAGAACTCTCACATCTGAAGGCCCTGATCTGCAAAGAAGCTTGGCTTCTCTGGCTGCCAGCCCCCTACACGCCAAACCATGGGCTCTATTCACTCGGTCACTGTCTCAAGGTGATTTTGACGTCTGTGGAAAGGTTTATGAAGGAAACAGCGGCCAGTGAAAAATGCAGATATCCCCTCGTTAGTGTCTGCTTATCACATCAAGAGTAGCTGAGTGTACGGTGCATCACCTTGTACATTGACATAAAATGTAGATCCTGATAAGTTTAAAAAGGCTTTATCAGGTGGTTCACTGATATACAAGCAAAATATAATTCAATGTTCCAAGGACATTTGGAATATTTCAGCCCAAAGCAAAGGTTCAAGCAAAGAATGCATTACCTTTTCCTCCATCACACTCAATAATTCTGTGTCTACAGTATGTGTCCTAAAATGCTGACGCATTTGACATTTAGATACCAGGCATTTATCTAAACAGCATTGAATGTTTTATGAGAAAAGGTTGAAGAGAAACACATACATGTACCAAGTAAAAAAAGGTGCTCTTTGATAAAGATGCGGAAGTGGAAGCAGAGCAGAAAATATATCTATGCTTCGATAGCCAGTATCAGTCAGCTTCTGTCAGCCTAATAAGAACATCATGGTCAGACTGTGATGGCTGATAGCAGGGCTGCTTGATTAAAAACAGGCTGCGTTTCACACTAGGATTGCAGCTAGCCTCTGAGGTTCATTTCCTTCCAAAGGGAGTAGCAGAATATCTTGACACAAACGACACGTCCAAACAACCTGTGAGAGGCAGAGAAGACAAATGAACCTGCTATGACATTGCGGAGCTCCTTTGGGCTTTCACAAATGACTCCTCATATGCCTCCCAGTCGTGGCATATGTCTGCACCGTGTTTAATGAGTGCTTTGGATATGAGGAGAGTTCAATAACTAAGGAAAGAAGAACCTTGTTCTCTTATTATTGCCCCCATGCC
Source organism: Maccullochella peelii (assembly GCA_002120245.1). NCBI lineage: Eukaryota > Metazoa > Chordata > Actinopteri > Centrarchiformes > Percichthyidae > Maccullochella > Maccullochella peelii. Next base: position 16,348 of record LKNJ01005517.1, read on the forward strand.
TCACGCTAAACATTGTATAATGTACTGGAAACTGCTGCACACAGACACACACTTATTAAAAGCGAGTTCAAAAAAGGCATTTGATAGACTCAACAGTTCTTCTTTAATGTGTGCTGGGATCATATTCTGGGTACAGAGGCAAGTGGAGACACTTAATTAACAGTGCCTACAACACCAATCAATAGTTTTGGTGTACACTGAGCACCAGCAGTCAGAAGACAGCCTGCCGACTTAAGGCCTCTTATGCTTTTCCACACGCTTTGTAATTAGCTGAAAATATATACATTGCCAAAGCCTGCCAACACTGTAACATCAAATCATTACTCATAATGCATTAAAATTCAACACCTGTCTCTCTCCAAATGTGTTAAAAGGTAAAAATCTAGAGCATTTGAGGAAACTTAAATTCACCATTAATAGCCAATTCTACGCCTTAGGAATATCAGATTAACAGTGAACCTGACTGCATGGCCATTATGGTGAGAGATGTAATCTGTCATTTTGAGATCATGTCTTGCTTTTGACTTTCAGCACATCATGCTGTATCAGATAGTCTGAGAAAATATAAAGAGTGGTATGTCAGCTCCCATTTGGCCTCATTTATCAATCTGTTCATATGTTGCTTATACATTTTTGTTTTAAATTCAGAACCCCCTAAAACCGTAGTGCTCATTCATCAACCTTGTTGTCAAAGGTAAACATTTATATATCTGATGCAGCCATGGACGGTTTTAAATCACTTTCACAAGTTTAGTATCATATGTAACATTAAAGTGCAGCTTTTTATCTCCATAGCTAGAGCATAATGTGGAGCTGAGTTGAAATTGCAGTAAATAGTGGGCAGGTCCTTGCTTTTATTTACATTAAAATGACCATATGCATCAATGCACATCTAAAAATATGTTGTGCATCATTGCACATTTGGTGGTAGGATGAAAACATTTCTTATTCTATCTTGATAAACATACAGTTCATCAAATATATTAAAACTGCCATAAAGCTGAAAGAAGGTCATTTAGATTATGAATATATCTTTCTTTAACAATGTACCATTAATGGCTTTTGAGTTTACTTTCAATGACTGCACCCTGTATGCATGCAAACCAAATCTTATGAATGTATTCAAATATGAAGATGAGGAACAGTAGTAGGAACCAGACAGAGAGTACCTGGAGTAGTTGAAGAGGCGGCTGTCCCACAGGCTGTGCACCCCTCTGGGTGGAGAGTGGAAGTAACATGAGTCGGAGCCATCAAAGCAGTTCAGGCCGTCCTCAGTGTTCTGAGAGGCGTGGCTGTGAACGACATCCAGCAGCACCACGATGCCCATCGAATGAGCCACATCTATCAGCTGCTTTAGCTCATCTGGGGTACCGTACCGACTACAAATACACACACATACACAGATTTGCATTAGTTCACCACAAACTGACCCCGTCCTAAACCCTTTCCATTTTATGGCCTAAATTCAACTCAAACATACCCCTAATTCTAATCTTAACCCCTAAATCTAAATTCTAATGTCAAAATTACTCTTAGAAGAAGAGTGGACCAAATGTCCTCACATAGACCAACCTTTTTTGTGTATTTGGTCATAAAGAAGACACTGTGGAACTCACAGGACACTCCACAGAGTAATTGTATGTATTCATACACACCTTCATATACAAACACTCACATATCTTTGCATTCACTCCTCATATTGTCCAATAACGTCTCGTCTGTCCTTCCAACTATCATTACATCAACTTCCTTGCAAAACAGGACACATAGCGACAGTATTACCCCGCTTCCTGGTACTCAACCGCTCAGGTTTTTAAATGACACTGAGAGATCAATCATGGGTGAAATTACACTATATACATTACACTTTGGGTTTATGCTCTACTCCAAGCAAGGAAGGAGGGATCTCTAAAAGAAGATACATACTCCGACTACTCCACCTTTATCTACGATTCCCTCCACTCTCTGGATTAACAGCAAATGTATTTACAGAGAGATTATTGCTGGTGTCAGACTTCCTAACCTTGATTTGAGGTGACTATTTCTATGAAGTGGGAAGTTGCTCACTGAGTTTCGTCTTCTCTAAAACTATTTGCAGATGTATTAAAGGGCAGACGCTGCAAATGACACGTAAAGTGGTGAAAATGACACGTGAAACACAAATAAACAAAATGCAACTCCCAGTTATAGGCTAATCTTTTAGATTTCAGTCCTGGTTGATTTGGCGACACCTGTAGTAACTGGTGGTTTTAACAATACCGGTCCAGGACTTCCATTAGAAATGGTATGTGTATTGACCACTGGGAGCAGCGAACATACTTTCAGCAACTACAACAGAAAAAGAGCAACTTGTGAATGTTCAGAGCACAGCCAAACATAGCATGAGCTGAAACACATCACATCATCCCGTTGTTTCAATAAAGAAGACAGTCTTTAACAATGTCTTCCGGCATGGTAACACTGAACTCATGATCAACTGCTGCCTTCCACATGATGTGAAATGCACACTGGCTTTTGTCTTCCCTATCATGTTCAATATGTGCATGCATCGTTTCTTCTGAATCACTTGATTCCTGTGCATGAATGCAGGACAGAATGCAAAAAAAAATGTTATGGTTAATGCTTAAAAGATGCTGACTATAAATAGTATGGGGGTTCCATTGAGATTACAACTTTAAATACTTTACAAGGTTGACATGACATATCATCACATCATACTCTGAAATTCACAAGCATTTACCTGGAAGCAGCAAAGAAACTTGTAATCTGATATCCAAAGCTTGCATAGTAGGCATGTTCCATGATAGCCATCAGCTGAATACAGTTGTAACCTGGATACAGAGGGCAGAGAGCAGAAAAAAAACACATTAATCTATTTCAAAAGAGTCTTCTCGATTTGAGATATAGGGGGTATTATTGCTGTCATCTTCTCTTTTCTCATGATTCCTCTTAAACTATCATCAGCTGCTTAGATAATATCCCAAACACCAGTTAAAAATGCAAATAATTCTCATGATGCGTGGGGTTGGTTGGCCACACAGGATAAAACAAGAAGTGCAAGTCATTTTTGAATACTTACAAATACTGATGATGAACATTATGTTTGGCCACATTCATTTGGTACAGCAAGCATCTGGAAACATGACTTAATACTATTTGACCCATGTCAGTCATACTGTATATATGAGCCCCAGGCATTTCCTTTTTGACACAAGCTCTGGTAACGTAAAGACAAGCTGTGGCTACAGGGAAACACCAGCTATCAGAGTCAGGAGGTCATGTACAACATTTCAAAACGACCTACAAAAACTGCTTCTATGAATAAGAGAACAACAGGCTTTTAAACTGCCACTGAGCACTCCAGAGAGAGGCCCTGCGGTTTTTCACTGTTGTGTGGAGCAGATTTATTTATTTATATCACAGCTTCTTTTCAGGCTAGAGAGAGGAAAAAAAACTTTGGCTTCTGAAGGAGTGTGACAAAGCACTGGGGTGAGAGGAAGTTTCTCTTTTTATTTATATACTCTCTCCACAGTCAAGAAAATGAAATGGCAGGCAAAGGCAGCCGTCACTAGAGACGGTGGAGTTTAGCCTCCTGGAGAATCCTATTGTTCAGATTCCCTCAGCTGCTGCAGGTAGATTCTTTGACAGCATTTACTCTGGCAGTTTCCTTTCCCACTAAGCAGGATGACACAACCAAGGAAACAGCATTTATCAGATTGCTCCTGGTTTGCTGTGCTAGTCATATCTGTGCCTTTTAATAATTTCAGTGCAGCAGGCTGTATCTGAACACAAAAATGCCACATTTCATATGAGCAGAGTTGCAAACCAAAACAGGTATCTGTTCCATTACATCTGAATCTAGCTCTTTATCACAGGTCGAGTTCTTCTGAAAATGAATCACACGTCGCAGTTAATGAGTCACACTTGTGATGACAACACGTAAGACACTGCTCACAAGTGAAAGCACAGTGCTATATCTTTTGAGTATAAATAGTGTCAATAGTGAGAGAAGATCACGAAAATGTTTAAATTATTTTATTTTTTTACCATAGCACCACCATCACGAAAAGTGTTTTCACAATTTAGTCTCTATTGTTTTGAATGAGACTGGACCATTATGCTATGTATGTACAGTATGTATGTATGTATGTATGCATGTATATATGATATAAATAGAAAAATCATTAAAACAAATATATGGCAAACTAAAAGAAGACAGGCAGGCTGACATTGCCGTGCTGCTCACGTCACTAAAAAAACAAAACAAAAAAACAACAAAAACAAAATCACACTCACTTAAATTTTCAATTTAAGTTTAAAATTTTGTTTTGCTACGGAAACCATTTCTGAAGAGTAATTTGCCTCTTTTCATTTCAATTATAAACTAGGGGGAAATAATCTAAATATTACCAAAATGATATACTAATTTCACACTGATTAGATAAATATTGTCTGCAATATGAAGGAAAATGTTTACAGTAACATTAATATTCACAGTCGCCTGATGAATAGTTGCTTTTTTATCAGATAGAATTCAAGAACGGAAAAATCACACAGTTCTGTTTATACATAATATATCATTATATACATTTTAGCTGTATGGCATTTGTTTTAATGAATGACACAAGGTGCAGGAAGATGGCTTTTGTCTACTATTGGCTGTCTGAGTCATGGAAATGGAAACATGTTGTCAGTTTCGGAGCCATAACTGCTGTGTGGTGTATGACTTGTGCTGTGGAGCCCTCTTTACAAAACATTGTCCAACAGTCAGTGATCCCTTCAGGTCATGCCAGTAAACAGGATGTTGACTTGCTGATGTGGTTTTGTGTAGAGGGAGTGTGACAGGTCTGCCACTGAAAATACTGCCACTGGAAGAACAGTGGCACTCAAAGCACCGTGGCATGTCTGCTGGGTTATGGACTAGTGTTGACAGAGATGGCACAAGACACAGTTATAAAAAAAACAATGGCTCTCGAACGCCTCAACTATTGTTTGTCCATCCACATTGTTGGCTCTGATATGATGTATAAGGAGGTATATACAAACATCGCCTAAATGCTTCACTCTGTTCTTGGCTGCAGAAGATACAAAATGTTCTCAAGCTGAGTCAACAAAACTCTGACTGACACTTGAGTGAAGAGGATCACAGCAGGGTGATTACTGTGCACTTTTTACAGACTTGAGTAGCCAACAAAATAAGAGGGAGGCCAAAAGGGAAGAGCATAATCTCATGGAGGTAGGTGGTCTCATGTCTTACCCAGGTCTTTAATACGAGGCAGCACGTTGGTTGTGAAGTTGGTGTATGAGGCAATCTTTCCCTCAGGTGAAGCGATGCCCACATGGGCCTCGTATATTCTCAGACTCGTGGGCTTCCTTGGCCGAGGGTGGATTTGCTGGAGAGGAAACCAAAATTGGACACAAAATGATGACAGAGTCCAGCACTTTTCCCTGAAAATTGCTAAAAATACAGTACATTTGGTGAGTAATTATGAACCATAAGGTCAAAGACACAGTGTGGGTTTCTGGGTCTCTGCACCAATATCTTACCACAGAGGCTGAAAATGGTTCTGCACGTAAATATTAAAAGATCTATGATTCATACCGTCTGTGTTACACAGGAGAGGGATTTATTTTATACATAGAACCAATTTCCTCATGGCTACCCACCAGGCCTTGTGAACCCAGTATTTGAAGTACATGATTGAGCCTCTTGTAAATAAAGCAAATATACTGCCAGTAAGAGGGCTCCTCTAATTAAAATGGTGCCAAATAACAAGCGATAAAGAAAGCAAGGTGGTCTTTAATAGCCTCTTATTGTTTTGCTTGTGCACACTTCTGCTGAGGACGTCAAGTAGCACTGACACAGTCAGACCCTCTCAAATCAGCAGCATCAAGCACCCACATTAAGAGTGGCCACAATAGCTGTAGTAGAGATGTAAGGGTGAGTTCAAATGTAACTGCATGTTTCACACGGCAAGAAATCAAAGCAGTGACGGAAGGACCAGGACATGCTACTATGCTAGGCTGCACAGAGCAAACCCAACATACGGTCATTTTACAACACATAAGGTTAGCTTGATAAAACATTTTCTTTTAAATTTTGTGATAAAACCATGAATGTTGTGATGAGGTTTTTACAATTAAGCCTTGTTGTTTTCACAAAAAACACCTGGCAAATAAATGGTAAATTAACTTATATAGCGCCTTTTCAACCTTAACGGTTCTCAAAGGGCTTTACAGATTGGTCTCATTCACCCATTCACACACCGATGGTGACGAAGCTGCCATGAAAGATGCTGGCCTCCATCGGGAGTAACTCAGGGTTCAGTGTCTTGCCCAAGGATACTTAAACATATGGCCAGGGGATTGAAATGCCAACCCTGGGATTAATGGACAACCCACCTGCTCTACCTCCTGAGCCACAGCCACCCATATACCCAAATATATAT
>LKNJ01005518.1:8312-26572 GCA_002120245.1 Maccullochella peelii
TACACACACACACACACACACACACACACACAGACACACTTAATGCTAGTCGTTTTACTATCAACTAAAGCTGTGTCTACATGACACTTGGATTTATGAAATGCAAACTACTGAAGTTCTACCTGTAATCTGGTGAAGCAACAAACTCTTTATTACTTCAACATATAACTTAAACAAATAGGGGAGTGCTATATTTTTCCCTATTCATATATGTTATATTTGTTCCTTTTGTGGCATTTAACGTTCAGGTTGAACTTTCTCCACAAGTTACGAGAACATTGACACAAAAAAATCATGTTTAAATCGTGTTTCCTAAGAAGATCATTAGGCCGATGCTTCAGCTAACACTTAAGCATTTTGCTTTGAAGCACCATGAGATTATGGGTAGACATGCCTTTAACACACTCTGAAACTATACTAATCAAATTACTAACTAACTAATCAAATGTGATTTAACTGCAGTAAAAGTAACTATTTGAGTTCAAGTTATTATCAATTAACTATTAAAATAGATTACAGTAGTGTGACAGTGGTGTGCACAATGTCTTTCCACTGCTTTCCTTAGCATAAGGTCAGCAACTAGGGACTGGGGACTTGAACTGAATTCACCCCCACATAAATATATAAATGGGGTAAACAAAGTAACTCAAATTTACTGACCAAATCCCTGAGCAAAGGGTTCTCTCTGGATTCGATTCAATCTTACTCTTCAATGGATCTTTCAATGACACCTAAAATACTATCAAAGCTGTCATTAGTAGATTTCACTGTAGCCTACATTATTTAGACGAGAAAGAGAGATTTAAACATGTGTCTAGAAAAGAAATCATAGGTCATTTTAACAGGAATTCAAGATACATTACATACATACACTGAAACATTTTTGTGGGATTAAGAACAAACAGAACCTCTGCAGTTATTAAAATCACATTCCAGGTAATAGAAAGTCCCCACTGAACGGGGCTTAATGTTCACTGTGATGGATTGCCTATCTGCAGCAAGTTTCAAGTCTCAAGTCTCTGCACACTGCTTTTTCATATCGGACTGGAATGAACTGAAACCAATGACTACCTGGAAGGTAGAAAATCAGGTATATTATGTACATTTTAGTGTATAATGTCAAATCTTACTCAAATCCTCATGATTGTTTGCATGTTTACTGGCTTAATCAGTTTGATAACAGTCAACTTTTAGTTAAAGTTAAACTTAGTTATCTCTTTTGCTCATAGTATCCCAAACCAAATCTGGATTGGTTCCTTTTTAAAGCTGCAGTAATTATTTTTTTGGCCACCTGGGGGCAGTGGAAACAAGCTGTAACAAACATGTAAGCAAACAGTTGCTTCAGCAGACATGGCGAAACATTAGCAACTATTTGGAGATGTTTGTGTCCAACTAAAGAATCTAATCAAGAGCGTGGTCTATCACTTTGAGAGCATGATTTTGTAATACTCAAAACCCTGCTCTCACACTCAAATAGCCCCTGCTTGCATTCAGATATATTGTTGCTTGCGCAGATTTCCTGTGCTCTCCCTCAAAACCCTGCTCTCGCACTCAGGCTGCTTCGGTGCGCTCGTGAAACGTCTGCTGTCGGATTTCTGCTCTGCTGTTGGATTTTTTGTGCAACAAGCCTGTCAAAATTCCCCAACCAATAGAATGCCAGCTGTAGTGTTGACAAAGGAAATGATTGCTACCCCGTTGCAGGCACGTTTGCTTTGCTTCTTACAACGTCCCATATGGGTGGTTACTCTTTAACCAGGTTCATCCACTCCCGCAGTGGATAATACAGTTAATATATATACCAGCGACCATACTTTTTCTTTTACTATAATACTTAATATATATACCGCATACCAGCGCCCGTGCTTTTTTTATTTTAGCCTACTGTAATAGCTACATGTAACAGTAGCCGTGTAGCACACCGACGGGAGGCTGAGAGCTATTAAAGTAGGCTAAAATTTAAAAAAGTACGCTGGTATACAGTATATATATTAAGTATTATAGTAAAAGAAAAGGAAAAGTATGGTGGCTGGTATATATATTAACTGTTCATATAATACAGTTGGGTGGATGAACCCAGTTAGAGAGTAACCGCCCATACAGAACACTGTAAAAAGCAAAGCGAACGCGCCCGCAACGGGGCAGTGATCATTTCATTGGCTAACACTACAGCTGGCATTCTATTGGTTGGGGAATTTTGACAGGGTTGTTGCACAAAAAATCCAACAGCAGAGCAGAAATCCGAGAGCAGATGTTTCACGAGCGCACCGAAGCAGCCTGAGTGCGAGAGCAGGGTTTTGAGGGAGTATTACGGAATCTGAACATGAAATCAATAAATCATGCTCTCAAAGTGAAAGACCACGCTCTTGATTAAAGACAGGGAAAAAGAACCAGATTTAGCTGCTAAATGTTCAACTTTCTTCACTAGCTAGCCACTAACTTTGTCTGTCTGCTGTTTGGTGCTGGGGGTCAGGCAGTGTGCATTAGAGGGGTTTCCTGCTGTTGCTGGAAACAAGGTGCAGATGAGAGCAGTAAGGCCGCTTTCAGAAAGAATCAGGCGTTGTGGCGATTCAACGCAGGGTTGTGCATTGGTGTGGGAGTGTCACATACTAACCAGCAATCCCAGCTTGAAGACCGATACAAGCCAAGCGACTGCACGGTGATTAATGTCTTTGTACTCCCTCGTGACAGGGTTGAACAGCTGATGTACAACCATCATGGAGCCGATCGATCAGTCTCTCTTCCATCTTCACAGTTGCTCGGTAAACAGTGGAATATTACGGTAAACAGCTAATGCTACATGGCAAACAAAGTTCTTCACCTGAGCGTCTGCCGGTCTGACTGCCAGCGCGATTGGTCGCTGCAGCGTGACGTCGGGTTGCGTTTCTCCAAAAGTTGATTCTGTTTTCGCTTTTTGCAGCAGGCCGCTGCATTTTTTTCAGCACCCCCTTGCGGCCCGCACCACCGTACCCTGAACGCAGCACCCCCATTCAAGTGAATGGAACAAATGGCGTTTTTGCCGCAGCACCGGATTCCATCTGTAGCCTAAAGTTACGGGCTGTAAAACTAAAACAATGAGCTGAAAGACGCAAGAACGTGCTGCAGAGTTGAGGGGAATTGCAGAAGTGGATGACAATTCTCTGTGGCTTCGTTACTACATGCAACCCCCCACACATTACATGTAGTCATTTGATCTATTGTAGTATAAATATATTGATTAGTGCAGCTTTAAGTGTACAACTTCTATTGTAAAGGAATTGAATGAATGAAGTGAATGTTATTATTACATTAAGGGATCTTAATTTTCTCAATGACCTAGATGCTCTCATCTTATATCGTTATTATATCAACATAATATATATTGGTGACTCTTAAGTAAAGGATGTTACAGTATGTGCTTAACCTTAAAAAGTCTTCTTCCAGATAACTGTGAATAAGCTTGCACTTTTGAAGGTGTGGGTTTAACAACTCCAGATGAATACTGTAAAACTGTTATCCATGTAATATGAAAAGGGCCCAACAGTGTGTGATTAACAGACATGATGAACTGACCAATGACAGGAGAGGAGGGGTGTATGTGAGTGTCTCACCTGCTGGTCATGGGTACAGGAGCAAGTAAAATGAGTGGGAAGGGCGGGTGTGTTGTCGGGCAGGTAGGGAGCCCCCTTAGCCATGACCACAGCACGGCTCGTCTGATGGACACACACGCGCATGCAGGCACGCACAAACACACAGACAGACAGACAGATGTTCCCATAGACAGACAGGTGAATTAGATGAAATGGAATGCTTCAATCTGGTTAATGAATAAAGTCACAAAAAGTTGACATTTTAATGTAATACCAGCTCCATGGACCACTCCTAAAAACTCCTACAAGCTCCGTTCTACATTTCTTTAAAATTCAATCAAGTATTTGAAATTTGCTTGTGAGAGTAGGACCACATTCACACCTGTACTGACACGCCATCTGTATAGTGATACATTATCTGGATAATGACATCTGAACATGGGCCTTAAACCTGCAGCCTATTGCACCACGTGAATGCAGGTTTGATCATAAGTCTGAGTGTCAACATTCACTGCTGCATTGTAACTAGTAACGTTGTAACACAAAGTCGACCATAATTAAAAACATTGTTGCAGAGAGTAAAGTTTCATCCAGTGCAACATTTGGGAAATATTGGAGAAAAGGAAACAAATAAATTGTGACAGAAAGTAATAGACTTAAAATAGACTGTTTTATTAAAATGGACAACATTATATATACCATCATATATGAACGAACTGACATGCTGTGTGCTACAATGCATGTTTGTTCGTTACCTGAATAATAATTCAATTATCGTTTATCATTCGCTTTTGTTGTACTGTTTTGTTACTAGGGTGAATATGGCTGTATAACACATAAAACATTTTTAAAAACTCCACAGGGAACCTTTAACTTTCTAACTTATATGGTGCAATCTGTTTTTACTAAGTTATAGCGTAACTCCTAAACTGCGTTCAAACTAAGTAACGTGTGAATAACGGAGCTGGCGCACTTATCATCATGGTACGCCTCACGTCAAGGGAAGCGATGTGGGATACTCTTTAAGGCATTCAAGAGAAAGTAGCCTATGGTAGCCTTGCTAACTAGGCTAACTTACAATGTAAGGGAATCGGAGCAAGTGGAGAAGCTTGCTAGAACTGGTGCTAGCTTGGCTTTCTGCGTAGGTCACATCACCCTTGTCTTGCACACCATAGCAGCCCCTCTAGAGTCTCCCGAAGTGATGCTACAGTATGAGCCTTACTTATAGCCTTATAGACTTGTAGCCTTTTGACATGCAACTTGAGATAGCAAGAAGAGGTAGTTAGGTGACCTTTCAACTTGTTCTTAAGAATGTGGTCACACTGTAAAGATTGCACTTCCCCTGGCTAAGATGTGATCACAATGCAATCCGATCATATTCCAATCACAATGCATTCTGCATGGATTCACACCTAAATTGACATGTTTTTCCTTATTCAGATATCCAGATACAGATGTTAATACCAGCGGTCTAGGCTTAAAAGTTACATGCCATGATTTAAGTGGGGTCACTTTCCCACCAAATTACTCAAGTACTATTTGATCAAACAGCACCTTTCTTCAACTTGACCCAGACTAGAAATATTTTTATTTGGAATGTGAAAAAAGTCAGGAAAGTTTCAGAATGTTTTCTGAAAAATCCTGTTGTCCATTTATTTTTTTTTACTACTAAAATATATTTTTTGTTTGGAGTCCTAAAGCAGCCTATAGCATTTGAGCAGCAGCAGCAGTGGTCGTGGTGTGTCCTGTTGACTGGTTACCTTGGCAGCGATAGCGGCTGCGGTGATGTGGGAGGAGCCATGCTGGTGATGGTGGTGGTTGTGCACATGTTGACCTCTCCTCCTGTCCTCCTCCTCATCCTCCTCTTCCTCACACTGGGTGCCGCGCTCCATGGTGTGCGTGTTGGTGTGTGTGTGCGTGTTGGCCAGCAGAGGGGAAGGGGAGGGCAGCGGCTCTAGGGCGGCGTGTGTGGATTTAACCCTGACTGTGGCTTCACGCAGCAGGTCGATGGCGTGGGGCAGAGCGGGCAGGATGAACTGAAAACACTCCTGGAGAAAACAACAACGCACGATGCACAAGTTAAACTTTAGAGCATGTTCAAACAGTAACAGCAAGCTTGGAACTAGTCAATTAGAAATGCTGCTGTCCCACTAGTCAGGAACAAATGTGTCACCTTCTTTTACCCTGTATTTGCAGCTGGTATTACCTAGTGTGATTATGAAAAGACAGAATGAGAAATGAGAAAAAATATGAAAATAAAAGTCTGTAATTTTTTACATTAACATAGAGGTAATATTTTAATGTTGATGATGTCAAGGTTTTTGCTTTTGTAACATGTAATCACTTCTTGATTTATGGCAGTAGCAGGATTGTAACAGCTCCATACTTTCTTACTTATAATGTAACTGTGTTTATTAATTAATATATAAAGTATAGTAGATACTTAAAGCTGCATTCATTTATTTTTTTGGCCACTTGGGGGTAGTGGAACAAGCCATAACCCCAGAAAAATATCTGTTTCTTAAGCTGCTAAATGCTCCACTATGTTCACCAGCTAGTCTGTCATTTGATGCTGGGGAGGTAGAATACAGTCAGTTTTTGGCGCTTTTTCACTTGATAAGAGTAGTTAGAGTGAACCCAAAAAAGTAAAACCTCAGGCCATTAAACTAAGACAATGAGCAAAAAGTTGAACTGCAGAGATTGGTGAAAAAATGGTAAGTCTAGTGCAGTTTTAAAGCTGTATTAATCAATATTTTTATAATGCTATAACGCATCAAATGACTATGTGTGATGTAAAAGGTGTTACTTGTAGTGGCAAATGCACAGACAATAATGACCAAGTTTTGCAGTTCTCTATATGGAGGTTTTTAAATCATTATTTTGGTTTTCTGGACCGCAAGCTTACTCAAATCCACAGCGGCAGTCAATTGTTTTCACCTAAAAAGCTCTGATAAACCCACTGTACACTACTGCACACCACCAAACAAACAACCAGAGCTAAACGGACAATGAATATGAGACTTACATTCATCAAGTGACTTGGAACACAACTCGAAATGAATGGAAAAGTTGCTCTATGTCTGCTGGTTGTGTAAATAAGCAACAGTTTTCTAACATATCACCTTATAAGGTTTCCAACTTTATAAGGTCATAATATGTCAGTGTTGTGTGGTCAGCTTGTTCCACTGCCCCCAAGTGGCAAAAATAAATAAATACATAAATAATACAGCTTTAATAGATAAAAAAAAAAAAAAAACTCAATAATTTTAGAAATACATTTTTTAAACAGTAAATGTTGCAACATCCATTTAAAATGGAGCCATCCACTATTTCTTGTCAGGAAAGGCCAAGTGCACGACATAGCAATGATTCAACACTAAATCACTGTGGTTAAATTACATTAAATCTTTGTTTTTCTAACAACTTGGTTCTCTAAAATTGGAGTACTAGTATGTACAGAATAGAAGAGCAAAAAAATATTTATAATCTAGAGGTGGGGCAAAGCAATGGTTTTCAAGTCCCAGTGAAGTCTCAAGTCCAAGTCCTAAATGTTGACTTTTAAGTCAATTTCATAGTTAAAGTCATAGTAATAAATAATCAATAACAATAAACTGTTTTGGGATTTTTTCAAGTCTAGTCAAGACGTATCAGATTTGACTCAACAAAGTCATGTGATTATGAAGAGCTATAGATATCATAATAACTAACAGGTAGACATACATTATTTAAGCAAGGATGTACACCATTCTAGCAGAATACAGAGTAAGCACAGTTGAGTTCAAAAAATCCTACCTGAGAGCCCTTCTTGCTCCCTGGCAGGTTGATGATCAGAGTTTTACCACGAATACCACACACTGGCCTGGAGACAATGCAGTAGAAAGCAGATTAGAGCAGGAGAAGATACCACACACACTAATCTGATTCAAATAAAACAGATTAGCAGATTATTAGTGCACCTCCTGGTGTAGACAGCATGTCTATGTTACTGACACTGAACAAAGTAGTGAAAATATCAAGTCTTCACCTGGACAGCATGCCTAGAGGAGTAACGTTGAGTGACCCCATTAGCATGGCCAGAGCCATACCCGGAGCCTCTCGCTCTATCACCTCTCTGGTAGCCTACAACACAAAGACCAGGACTGAGTAAGTTACAACATTTCAAGCACTTGAAGGATTTTTGTTTTGATTTAGAATATATTTTCAATGCAAATTTTTTCAGTAAATGTTCAGACATCTATTATTGTCTTTAATTTATCTTTTGTTAAAGTTTTACAGTCAGTGGCTCTATGTGTTTGTACCTCAGGTGTAACATCTCGTGGTGCAAAGCCAGTTCCTCCAGTAGTGAGAATGAGATTCAGCTCTAGTTCATCACACCACTCCAAAAGAGTTTCCTGTACACATGTAGACACACACACAAAATTAACAACTACAGCATGCATCCTCTTTACTTGGGATACCATGGGCCCAACAGGCAGCTGCAATGGATAAAGTCACTTTCCTTCGAAAGAACACATTGGTTCAAATTCCAGTGGTGCCAAACAACTGACCTGCTCAAGTGTACTTGAACAAGACAATCCATACCAGCTCAATACCTCAAGAGAGAATTTCCCCACAGGGATCAACACAGGATCATATTCTCACTCGTTCAGTGGCTAGTCAAGCTTTGAAGTGAGGAATCATGACTGGCTAAGTGTTGGATGGTGGACGGATGGTCACTGCCAACTGCTAATAAGACTTGTGAGCCAGACAAGCAAAGATTCAGGAGGTATGTAAGGAGGAATTGCCACTGTTTTCACTCAGTGTTGTTGTACTAGAGCTTGTATCTCAGTTATCAATTGTGTCTTCTTCTATGCTTGATTAAAACATTGCCAGTGAGAAACTCTGTAAATCCAAGACTATTTATGGCTCTCATAGACTGTAAGTGATGTGATTGCTAGTGAACTCAAACCGAAGACACGTACCTTGATTTCATCAATCTCATCTGGAACAATTTTGTAGGCTGCTATGACTCCTCCTAGCCTGGAGGTGACAAAGATAGAGTAGCCCAAGTGTAATGTCAGTGTACATGAAGGTGTGTACTGTATATGTCAATAGCTGTATGTGTCTCAATTCAGGGGCCGCATCCTTCGAATGCTGCGTCTGAAGACCGAATGCGTCACAGCGGTGTGACAAGGCTGTCCCATTTCGAAGGCTTCTTCAAATGTAGCCGAGAAATGCGGCCTTCTTTTCCCAAATTTGGAGGATCCAACGGCTAGATCCTTTGCGGCCCAATCTATCCCAAGATTCATTGCGCAAGAGAATATGACGTCCCCAAACTTACCGTCAACAGCGGCAGAGGAGGATTACACTTTTAAATATAAGTATTGGGTTTCAACTCACTTGAATAGCTAAAGATACAAATGCTAAAAGACCAAGGGGCCTTAAAAACCTCAACTGCAGCTGTCAAGGTTGCTCGGCGACAGGAGCGGTGCTTCATGACGCAAGGGTAAGGGCGGGAACAGCTGGTGACGAAAATAGGAAATCCTGTGTATACCAGACCATCTCATTAAACAACGCTCTGTTCGGCCTTCGCAGTCTACGAAGGCCCCTGAATTGATAATAAGGTGTGTGTGCAGACCATAGACTGTGTGTGGACTCACAGTGAGGGATCATGGACCAGGTCCTTCAGGTTGACTCCACTCCTGTCCTCAGCCAAGTTCCTGAAACAGCTGTCACTGACTGAAGAAGAGAGAAGTTCAGGTTACAGAACAGAACACCTCTGGTATGATGAATATGATGCAGTTCTACAAAAAGAATGGAACCTTAGTTGATACTAATGAGACATTTCAATGGCAGTTCACCCATGTACACTTAATTAATGTTATTAGTATTATTACCCAGAATTTTAATTGAGGGTTTTTGCATCTCAGTGTCTAATTTCCTTTTCAAACCAAAAAAGTGTACCATGTTCAAAAAGCAAATGGCACTTGGACAATATTGTTAAATAACACATTAATATATGGAGTTATGATAGTATTCCTTTATAGCCTACTAACAGTGGATCACTATTTATTGCTGAAGCACTGAACTTGAGATTTTCTAGATCCACATCAAGGGAAATGTGTATACTGACTTTGTGATCTGAAAAGCCTGCCTAGTGTGTCTTAAAAGTTTAATCAGTCAAACTTTAGACTTTGTTTAAACGTTTCAATTCCTGAAAATGTTAAAGGCATAGTGTGACATTTTGGGACTAGTGCTTATCGCATTTTTGCCCAGAAAGTACTAGGGCTGGGATGATATGGTTATCTCACGATACTTGGGTGCTGATTCTGTATGTATTGCCATTCTTAAATATTGCGATTCTACAAGTATTGTGATTTGATATTACGAATTATTGCGATTTCTGTTTGCTTTTTTAATAGTAGACCATGGGAAACAGTTGAATCACACTTCTAGAGACTGTATATCATTAGTCATAATTCCAAAAACAAAGCACATCACATGTCAGTCTTTCTGAGTTTTATTTCTGCAGCATCATTGCTATACTGCATATAAAAGTGGTAAATAAAATACTTTTTGAAGTAAACTGCTACATTTAGCTGTTCCTCCTCACCAAGCTAGTGCCATAAGATAAAATAATAAATAATAAAATAAGAAGTTATGCCGAAATCGATTTAGGAATCAAAAAATCGATTAGAAAATCGTAAAAACAAAAGAATCACGATACTTAGGTGAAACAATTTTTTCCCCACCCCTAGAGAGTACAGTAAATATACAAATCAATTAGCATGAAGCTAAACTAGCTTAGCTAAGCTGCTGGCTGAAGCCTTTTTTTTTTTTTATATAATGGACAGATATTAGAGTGGTATCAATCTTCTCATCTAACTCTTTCAAAAAAAGCGATAATGGTATTTCTAAAAATGTCAAACTATGTCTTAAAATGTATAATATTTTCAATTGAAATCAATATTAAAATGAAATTTTGAAATGCTAGCCTACATTTTGCTGAACATAAGTCTAAGTTTAAGTGCCTGAGCTGATTTCACACAAGAAACCCCAAGATGTCTAAAACTTTAATTTTAACACAGACAATGCTAGATATTACACTTGATGACATTTTAAGAATTTTGAAGAAATTGCAGACATTTTCTGCCTGTCATTACAGTCCTCTGACACATGAATATACGCAGATGAAATGCATATAAAATTTCATTTCACAATAGCTATAGATCCCAACGTTTATATTGTTTTGTAGTTACATAATTCAGTTTCAAATTATTCAAAAGTATCATGAACAACTCTAAATACTCTCCAAGAAGATCGAAGAGTTTATTTTCAGCTTTCCAAGGGATATTATTATAGGGATATTATATGGGTTATATTCAATCACATGTTGCTGCTATTGCTCCAGAGCAACCACGTAGGTAACATGGTTCTGAACACTCACACAGACAAACATTATTGACACATTAAGAATATAGTCAATTTGATCACTGGGCAGTGAATCCACCTCAACCAAACCGTGACAATTTCTCTCATTTCTCCTGCTCTTTAGACTTGCATCATCAGACAGACTTTAACCCCTTGTAGCCATGTTTGACACCACAAAACAAAACAAAAAAATCACATTCAGACCCCTATCTGAAATAAAGAGAAACTGAGCTTATTGTAAAATTAACAGACAGGGTGAGATCCTAACTGTGTGACTTGGCACAGTGCGCTGCTCTGATAGAGTCAAGCCAACCGAGCTGGCAACCGAGATTACAAATGTCACCAACTGATATATAATCTCAAGGATGGATAATAAGACAAAGCTAAATTACTGGTACTGTAGATAACTGTTTTTGGCAACCAAACACAAACTACAAGCACCTGCGCCCTTGAATTTATTCACCTTCCCATTAATTTTAAATTTAATTTAATTTAATTTAATTTTTGAGGCACATGACATAACCATTTTTATAAGGATCTCTTAAATTAGTAAAAAGTGACCAAGGACATATAAAATGTCTGGCTACAGGGATAGGACACAGAGTTACAATTTGGGAAACAGGATAAAAACTTTTTTTTTTCTAATATAGGAGATTGAATATTTGTTCATGCTTCTAAGCTTTTTCAGTATTTATTTTTCAGAAAAACAGATGCTCAGCTGTGACTCAAATGTAATTGTACAACGTGAAAGGCACAAAGTGGAGCTAACCAAAGCTAATTTGTCCCTACTGAAGATTTAAATATTGTTTAAAAAGTAATTTCCTGAAACAGCTGGGCACTGGGTTTTTCACAAATGCAATTCAGGTACGAGCACATGCAGTGCATTTGTTGGGCACTATTTTTGGCTGTGGATTAATATACATTTGGTGCGCTATAGTATTGACAGCAACAGGAAGGTGTATGTGGGATTGAGTCAAAAACTACAGTGGCTATCAGCCAGTGCAACAGTGTTGCTTATTTGTGTAGTTTTAACAGTCTTTGGAGAAATAAGATATATAAGCATTTGGAGAGGCTACATACCCAATACTTGTTATTAGGATAAATTCATTGTTGGTTTGGGTCTTTTAATGAAATTTGTTAGCAATACTAAGAATATAGAATAATGCTAGCTTTCTTATCCTTTAAGTAGTATCCCCTTTGGACACTGCCCTATTTGGTAAAGCCATGGCTTGGGTTTGAAGTATTTCTAAAACTATTTTGGCTAAATGTATCACACCTCATGTAGCTTTAACCAAGCTCCTTCTACCCAGACATCACAGGAGGAGAACAGCTGGGGGTTTTTTATATTACAGGTGGCCACATCTCATATCTTTGGTTTCTCTAATGCTGATAAGCCTATGAGACTTTGGCTAGTAAAATCAACAGTTTGTATGTGTTGTCAATATTATTTTATATTTTCAACACCTTTTGCATGGCTTAAATCAAATTTTCTAACCCTCATATTTGACACAACTATTGTGTGTAAAATAAGACAAAACACACATTCCCACACACACCACATGAATGGGTGGGGAACGTGTGTTAACATGTGACAGGAGGTTGTGGTTGTCAGATGAACAGCAGGGTTAGCTGCTCTTAGCTGAGATGCTAGCTCATCAAAACCACGACAGACTTCCCAGCCAGCTGCTGGCTCTCATCCTCTTAACATTATTCTCACGTCTCCCCCTGCCTTGGCAAGGAGGCAGCAGGGCTACTGGTGACTGGCGGCTGTCACACGACTATATACTGGTCCCAGTCCCCCTCTACACTACTCAGAGGCGAACATCAGCTGAGCTAATTGGGGAAGCTGCTTAAAGAACATGCACAACAAAATTAATTTCGCTTTGGCGCTGCGCCTTGCCTTCGAACTAGCTTTTAACAGCTACCATACGCACGATTTATTATTAATAAATGTACATTTATGCGTTAAATAAAAACACAGACATTAAGCCCAAATGATATGGCTGTCAAAAGAACAATGAAAGGAATGTTAATGAAAAGCACCCTCAAAAGTGTCCAACGTATCGTATCTGCAAAGGGACATGAATAATGCAGCTGATGTAGGCTTGGTAACGCTACATTGCTAGAAAATATAACGTACCCTTGTGTGAAGGTGGCAACATACAGTACAGCAAGATCGGAAAAATAGTGTTTTCGCTTTCAAAATAAAAGCGCCAAATTTAGTTCAAAACTCATTGCAGCGTATGCTCGCCAAGGAATAGCCCCTTAATTTTGATAGTCCATGCTGGGCGTTCTTTTTCCTACTGTCTCACTTCACACTGAATAAAATATCTCGTTTTACTGTCGTGTAGCGATCTAGTACAACACTGAATAAGACAGCCAGTCTTCACATGTAAATATATACGTTACAAACTTTACTACAGAATTGCAAATAACGTCATATCAAAGAAAATTCCACATCTGTCCGACCTGTCAAAAGGCAGGCAGCTAACGTTGGAGCAATGACAGTCAACGGAACCGGTTAGCTTAGCATACTGGCTAACGATAGCTAGCTCGACAGCGAAGACAGCTTGTACCGTGACACCGACGTGCACAGGCAACCGAGGGCAAAACGACACAGAGGTGCACTATGGCGAAGCATTTTATCACATTTTACCAAACAGTCTCCTTACCCGTCAGAATCCCCACTCGGGTCTGATGGTCGTGATTGGTGAGCACCATACCGTCCGCCGCCATGTTTACAACCTCTGTCTGCACTGTGCCGGCACACACATAGAAACAGTGTGGTGGTGTGCGGGCTGCTTCTGCACCTCTGGAGGACGACTCTGTATGTGTGTGAACGCGCGTGTCCTTTGATGTAAATGTCCTCAAACTAAGTGACGATTTGGGGCAAGCACACAAAAAGACACTGGTAGAGACTGGAGTATCAGGAGAGAAAGACTAGTACCTTGTGGCAGCCCCAAATAAGAGTTAGGTGACCTATGTGCGAAATATATTACATTGGCCAAATAGTGTCTGTTCAGTCAACAGTCAGTGCTCCATTTTGTACCAAATTTAGTCTATTATAGTCTCAAGACAGATATTTTTGCAATTTATGAATCTATTTCCTTTCTAGTTATATTGACGAGGAAATCTGGCACTTTATATAATAAGACCACACAAACATATTCACACACCAAAGATGGATTACCAACCAGGCAAAGGCTGACCCTCTGGGCTCCAGAGAGCCATTGGTTTACTGTGTGCTAATTAGTTTGTCTATATTTGATTGATTGCAAATTCGTCTAGTAATGGTTTGTTTGACATACAAACTGAAATGACCCAGTGTCTCCATCATCATGTCAGCCATTATGTCCTGCCTTGTATGGCTCTGTGTTGAAATCTAGTTTTAATATCTTTAATTTTTCTGTTCATATTACACTTATGCATATTCTTGATTAAATTTGTCTTTAATATAATGTCACAGACTTGTATGTATACCACAAACACATTACAGTGGGAGAAGGGTGTGGCCACAGCTCATTTTTGCCACGGCCCCCCTAGCCAGTTCAGCCCTGACATACACACACAGAGTGAAGGGGATGGTGGGGATCTAAATATGTGACAGGAGGTTCTGGCTGTTAATTGGATGGTCAGTCATCACCTCCTTTTTTTATTCTTTTCATTTTGGAAGCCTTAGTCTGGATACCAAATACTTGAACTATTTCTATTCTTCTGCCATCAAAAACCCCCACGCGAGAAACAGTTGGGGGACAGCACTGGCATATGCCTTGGGAGGAAGAACAGTATGTGCCATGTGATGGATGTGTGACAGATTACGATGACCGACTGTAAAATCAGCATGCTGAGTTGAACACACATCCTCCTTCTGAGCTGTAATGTTTGACTGACACAAGTTTTTAAAGGCGAAAAATGAAAAATTTCCAACACAACTGCTAACGTCATTATATGATATCTTCAATTTACATTGATTGAATCGCTAACAGGTTAATATGTGACAGATATGTGTCTGGTAATGATTAGGTTGGTACTTGTTTGGTAATTATGAAAATAAAAATATGTGGGAACAAATGTAATTTAAACAGCGTTATTACATTTGTTTGGATTTTGGGACTTTATGAACAGGTAGTGAATAACAGGACTAATGAATTATAATTTAATTAGACTTAAAGAAATGAAATTTATTCATACTGGCATATTTGTTCTTCTGTATTCTCAAGACAGATTTTTTTGCAATTTATCTTTTTTGTGGGGTATCTGTGTGTTTATTATGTCTCTGGTTTGGTATTCACTAATAAAAATAATTTTAAAATAAAAAATAATTTAGTGAGACTAGTAGTGAGATTATTAATTAAAACTTAACTATGAGTCCTTGCTGTATTTACATTTATATTCTATTTCTCCTACTTTAAATTGTTATGGTAAAGCCAAATTTCAGCTGGACTAATAAATCATTTTAAATGCTACTTTTCAGCTTGAAAATGTCTCTAAGAGAGAGATTACCATATATAGTGTATTCAAAAACAGTTCTACACCTTCAAGAAGTGCAAATGCTATACTCTTCTTTCGGTACATATATTTACAGTACTTTTATAAAAGTGGAACACATTACATCCAACATTCAGAGTCACAATAAGAGCTGACAAAACTAACGACAAGGCACTGAGACAAAACCAACACAAGAAGATGACTTATTGCAAAATAGACAGCTCTACATAATGGTGTAAAAGAGAAAATCATTAATATTATGAAATCATTAAGAAAACTCACATCCCCTAATTGGAAATAGAATGGGATATGTAACTATCTAAAGCAATATTCCATCTTTAACTTAACCAATGTCCTATATATTTACTTGTATACAAGTGTAATTTTAGTGTGTTGTATTAGTTCCTGCAATCAATAATCCTGGTAAAGGGTTAAGGCTGATTTAAAACAGCAGATGGTGTGTTGAGCCATTTTCAACTCATGAAATGACGATTTTTATACATTTGGTAAGAAATGTCAATATTAACACCAGCACTGATGTGTTTCATCACAGTACAGTCATATCATTTAGTTCACAGCTCAAAAAACATGTTTAAGTGTGCAGCACCTCTTTAAAACCGGAAACACCGGTTTTAAACCTCATATAGTCCCTATATTAAACTATATTAAACATCAATCAAAAAAGTTTTTTGATACGACATAGTTTTTGAGCTGAGACTACTTAGACTGCTTAACTCTCACGTCCCCGTGTTCCTGCTCGGCAGCCGCTGCTGCTATTGTTGTTATTGGTCTAATTATTAGTGTTATTATATTGCTATTAGTGTTATTTTTATTAATATTAACATTAATACCATTATCACTACTATTACTTTACATCTGTATGTAGAACTGTAATGTGCTGTACTAGTGTATGTTCTCTTTCCTCCTGCTCTCTCTCTCTCTCCCTCTCCTTCTCTCTCAACCCAAACGGTCGAGGCAGATGACCGCCCACCCAGAGTCTGGTTCTGGTTCTGCTCGAGGTTTCTGCCTGTTAAAAGGGAGTTTTTCCTTGCCACTGTCTCCTAGTGCTTGCTCATGGTGGGAATTGTTGGGTCTCTGTAAATATAAAGAGTCGGTCTAGAACTGCTCTATATGAAAAAGTGCCCTGAGATAACTTTGTTATGATATGGCGCTATATAAATAAAACTGAACTGAACTGAATTGAAATGGCTGTCAGACATTAGTTTAATTAAGGTAATAAAATGACACCATAGTTGATATTAAATTGCTGGATCACTTCACATTATACCAAGACTAGGTCAAAACCTAGTATATGGCTGGACTATGTAGCCTATGGTCAATGAGGACGTAATTGAGGACTGTCTGTGCCTCGCTGTAAAAGCCTCCTGAGGAATTTGAGTGCTCGTGCCTATATTCATTTTGAAAGAGCAACAGTCAATGGGGAAACTCCCCAGATAGCAAAAATCATATAGCCCTGAGCCTCCATAAGTTCTGGGCCAGATCTGTAAAACTGACCTGGACCGATGTCCTTTGGCACAACAGGCCAGTACTGGTGCGGATCCGGTTTTCACATCTGGACTGGCACTGGGGAAGCTCTGGAACAGATACGGATTATTCTGAAGATCAGTTCCGTACTGGATTCGGTCCAGAGCCTCCAAAAGTTCTGGGCCAGAAACATAGAACAGACCCGGGCCTATAGGGCTTGGAATTTGATGTCACATCCCACTGCATTTCAGGTTAACCAACAGAGCATGTAACATGATGGGGAAAACTACAGACACACAATTCCACCACATGCTTCTTTACAACCATAGTTCTTGTAATTACCAATGTCTGTTTGGTCCCCCAGTTGTGTTTTCATTCAGTCACAGTCCAGAAATTTCCACAGCTTTCCTTAGACAGTTTCCTATAATATTTGGTATAGTTACTAGTAATAAGTTACATTTACAATGTTACGTATAACTTGGACTAAATTGTACTTTTCACTCTTACTTGGGAACATTGTGGTAGAAAAATCAATACTCTTACTTTTACCCTTTTTTTACATTTGGAAACATTGATCATGCTAATACAGGCCGGGGGAAAAAACAAGGGTGGATAAACTCCTGGTGCCTGTCAACTAAGCATAATGTACATTGCCATTGCTTTAATTCAATAAATTCAACAATATAATCACGCTATCTTCAACATTTAGTACCAAGAGCATAATCAATTATTATTATCCATCCATCCATTATCTATACCGCATATCCTCGGAGGGTCCACTCACAGTCACACCTACGGGCAATTTAGAGCCATCAATTAACCTAACCTGCATGTCTTTGGATGGTGGGAGGAAGCCGGAGTACCCAGAGAGAACCCACACGAACACGGGGAGAACATGAAAACTCCACACAGAAAGGCCCCATCCGACCGGTGGGGTTGAACCAAGAACCCTCTTGATGTGAGGCGACATAAATTTATTTTAGTATAGGGTATGTTTGGCATTTCATTCTGACATAGCAGATACAAATTTTAATAACACTAGCAGCACAAAAAATGTTCCACCCTGCTGTGAGGGGATGCTCAGTTTACACTTGACAATGCACAGGTAAACCTAATACTGCACTGTTGTTGTGGTCTATGGGGCTTGGTACGGAGTGAATATAGTCTCAAAAAGATTTGTAAATGTGTATTACATGATTTGTAATTGAAAAACAAGATTTGTAGTTGAAAAACAAGATTTGTAAATGTGTATTACATGATTTGTAATTGAAAAACAAGATTTCTAATTGAAAACCAAGATTTGTAAATGTG
>LKNJ01005519.1:0-23151 GCA_002120245.1 Maccullochella peelii
GAGTAGATGAGTTTCTGTGTTCGGCGTGACGATGTTTAACGTCCCCGACAACCTCTGTAGTCTCATTTAGCCGCTTGTTAGCAACCGCCTCTTTTAAGTCACGTAGAAGCTTCAGAGTTCACCAGTGGGGTATTTACCGACGGATTTTATGTCGTAGAACAAAACGTGAAAATCTCTTCAGCTTGTGTTAACCACAGACCTTATTTCAGGCATCGAACCAAAAACATGTTCAAGAAACCCACTGACTTCCAGGCGAGGGAACAGGAAGAGCTAACATGCTAACATGCTAACTCACTTCAGAGTTTTAGGACTCAGTCCTGCAGGACTCTGTTGTGGGATCTCTGTTTAAAAAGGGCTTCAGAGCTACTGAGAATCAGTCAGTTTCTTTGTAAATGCCAATAAAGCTGATTCTACCAAACAAAACCTTGTAATTAAACAAAGTGACAAGTGACCGACAGGATTTAGTTCCTTCTCAGGTTGTATTTTGTTCGAAGTGAGGCAGCGTCTCCACATGATTCTCCTCAGACTCTCTCCGTCCTCCGGTCGTTGACTGACATTAAGCTGACACCAGTCCATTCAGCTCCTCCGTCCTCTGAAGACGATTCTCCAAACTGTCCTTTCGTCCTGAAGACATCGTTTTGACTCATTATTCACAGCTCCTATTTTTAGAGTTCTCTCTCCAGCCTTAGAAGGCAGTCGAATCCTTACAGTATGTGCACTTACACAAGCAGAAAGCCAGTATCCGCTGTCAGTGTGCATTAAAGACACGTCGCCCCGTCCTGTGGAAGGCCTCGCTGCAGGGCAGTGAGCCTGCGTGTGACGAAAGCAACGGAAACTAACCAGAGACAGGAAACAACTACAAAGGGTAAGGGGTAGGGTTATGTAAATGATGCCAAGGCAGGCTGCCCAGAGGAAGACGTGCACGCTCATGCTCATGAGTGTACTTTAAGTTTTCATAACGTGGTCTTTACAAGAGAGCCGCAGCTCCGGGCGTCAACAGCAGCAGTGTGTTCTTGAATTACTCCCACAGTGACTTCACCTTCTATTCATGCCAGTTTTGACAGAAATAACTTTTATTAACTGTACGTGGTGGAGTTGCAGCACAGTCAACATCATCCACGGCGTAAACAGCAGCTTCAAACCTGCCTCCATGTTTATGTTTCAGGTCCACCTGCTTTTTTTTTATTTTTACAGGAAGTAGTTCACATCCGTTCAGTATAGGCACGAGTAAAACCACGCTAGAGTCTCAGCACTGTCCTGAGGGTGGCGCTAGAGAAAAGGTCATGGGGTCATTAAAATCGAAAGGGTTCATCCTCTGAGAAGCAGGAATGAAACCACATGAGGTTAGAGGGTTATCAAAACGATCAGGAGTTTATATGTTGGATGTGTCTTCATCCTGCTTTTGGAGGTGAAAGAGTTTAGTTCGCTTAAGAACAACATACATGGTTATCACGTCCTTTTTTAGGGCTGAATGAGAGGCAGTTTTGTATGTTGTAACATACTTTCATACTCAAAATCTGCCACACAGACGTCTCTGAATGACCACCGTGCTTGTTCGCCCCGGCCATTGTAGACTTGGTTATTTGGCCTGTTATTGATCATGGATATGGATATGAGTCTTTCATGTTGTACAGACTTTTTTAAGTTATGTGATTATTGCCAGACAACTTCTTGTTGTGTTTTGCATGAACAACCTTTGTGTCACATTGACACATGATATATGGCATTACATGTATATTCATTTAAACCCACACATGAAGGTGGTTAAACAGCTATTTGAAAGTAGAGAGCAAAGAACAGCTGCTTTTTTCCCCCAGTTGGATAATCTTAATAATCACAGCTAATATATGTTTAATCTTAGTTCTTTGAAAGGGTTTTCTGGGATAATTTGGGCCTAATCTGCCCCTTTATGGATACACTTTTAACCCCCTCAGGTGCACACAAAGTATGCAGGCAAACGGCAAATTCATGTCAGTTTTATTGGGCTGCAAACAGACTTTGCCTCAGTATTGTTACAGCTCTCATAGTTTTCTGAAGCAAACCAGCTGTAGTTAAAGTAGCTACCTAAAGTGTTGTTGTCTCTCTCTACAGGGAAGAGTTCAGATTTCATTGAAGGCCAAATAATCTTATGTGGGGGGCTAATTTTGGCCCACGGGCCGCCATTTGCCAACCACAACACTAAACACACTGTAGTGCTTTTTTTATGTTGACATCGGAGCATCTATTTGTGCCTCTCTGGACTCGTGCCCGGCTCGGTAAGTGGCTGTTTTCCTGCTTGCTTTAACTGTGGAGTGCCACCCACACACACACCCACACACACACTGTCTAAGGTGACAAAATCAGCTGTTTGCACTTTGCACCTTGTAACTCAAGAGTTTGAGCTTCTATGTGAGTGGACCGCAGCTCTGTATCATCCATCATTTAGAGGCCTGCTTCAGAGAGCTTTGTTTGGTATCAATCATTTAGTCTCGTTGTCCTCATGCCAGCGGCCGACTGACAGACGTGGATCCCTGCTGGGGTGTAAAGCCGGGCGAGTACGCCGAGGTGAGGCTGTGCTGCTGGAAAATCTATGCACCAAAAATGTGCAGCCAGTCGAGCTCACAGCACTGGAGACGTTTGCTTTGCACTTCAATCAGGAGTTATCTCTGCATGAGCATCACGTTTCTGATTCTGGGCTGTAGGATTTAAGAAAAAAATGAGGTCATGTAGCCTTTATGGATAATAACTGGAAAAAGAATTTAAAAAAGAATTAACCAGTTGATCATTTCCTGACACATTTCTTAAAAAATGACAGAAAAAAGGTTGTTTTCTGTGAGGAAAGAACGCACCAAACTGATTTTTTATTAAATGAGATCTGTGACCATTTTCTTTCAACCACACCACTAAAAAAGAACATGATTATATAAGAATCAATACACCACAGGGTCTGACATACTGCAGTGGAGGTGAAATTTCCAAAATAAAAGTTCTTGTAGCCATCGATATTTATCCTGCAGACCATTAGCAACAAGATATAAAGTGGCACATGATCAGAAGCAGTGAAGACTGCAGCTCTGCTCTGTCCTGACGTTGGAGGGGAAGGTGCTGATTGAACAGCGTGCGACAGGAGAAGCTAATTGGTTTGTTAAAGCGGGTGGTGATTGATTAGTGATTGGCTCCTGAGTGGTCGTTTTAGGCTTCAGTGCACTGCTGGTTTGCTTGTTTGTCGACCTATTTTAAATAACTGACAATATACAATCAATGAGCTGAAGGGACTACATATCCCAGCAGGCATTGGAAGAGTTGGACAGCCCCCCCCCCCATCAGATTAGTGTAGCTGAGAGGGGATTTGGGATGCTACATTTTGCTAAGGCGACCCATTGACAGCCCATCATGCTTATCACCAGCAGTAATGGAAAAATGTGTCATTTGCTATTTTAAGGCCTCACCAGACGAATATTTATCCAGGAGCAAGACAGGAGCATAAGTTCATAACATGAAACGGGAGCAACGTTTTGGAAAACGTGTCGATGTGGCTGAAGGTATCTTTAACAACCTTCAGATTATTTTATTAATTCTACATCGCAGTGATCAGAGGAACAGAACAGTTCAAAAGCATCTTTGGGCTGAAATGATCATAAAATCAATCTTATAAAGCTTCTCAGCGCCACTACAATATAACTTTAGATGCTTAAATCAATATATATCTCATAAACGTATGAATCCTTATAGTAATTAGATGTACTTCACACCATTCAAACCCATGACCTTCTTTTTAACACAGTGTTAAACATTAGCTCCTTGTAGAGTGTTAGGTGTGAAATAAACAATAATAATTACAATACTAAACTGTGACGTTAGCTAAAGCGCAGGTGATGTTAACGTCACAGACCCTAATGTAATAAAACTAAAACATACTGTAAACAGTGTTTCACTGAAAGGAATTTTTTCACGTGTGCCTAAACTCTATATCTACTAAACCTTCAAAACTAATAAAGGATTAAAGGATTATTTATTTTCTCTATTTTTTAACTCCTTCTAAGTTGGATCCTACTCCATTTTGTTCCCATCTCGCTAATGTTAAAATGCTAAAGTTAGATAAACTGCGCTATTAAAGACAAATAAAGTTATATTTACCCAGTAATACTTTATTTATGACCAAATGCCTGATAAAATTCCCATCAGCCTCAGCTGTACTTTGTGTTTAGTGCTAATTAGCATTTGTTAGCATGCTAACACACTGAGCTAAGCTATGGTATGGATGGTGAACATGGTAAACATGTTAAACATCAGCATGTTAGCAGACTGATGTTAGCATTTAGCTCACAGCCTCACAGAGCTGCTCGCATGGCTGCAGATGCATCCTTATAATATTGGATCATTATTATTGTATTAATATGTTAGCTGTACTTTAATGTAGTAGTTGGTCGAGGTGGAGCTAATTTTAACTACTTCATATACTTTTAGTAGTTTAATCTGTAACAATGGATCATATTTTATAAATGATTTGTTTGTAAAATGAAGTTAAAAGTACAATATTTCTCAAGTATACAGTAGCAAAAAAAGTGGAAATACTCAAGTAAAGTATACAAATTTTACTTAAATACAGCCCTTGAATACAACATCACTTTACAGATCAAGAAAAGATGGTGTGAATAAGACGTTCAGACTGTTGGCCTCTTGCAGCAGGAGCAGCAGGAGCAGCAGGAGGCTCTGGTCCGGACCGCCTCACATGGCCGTCAGTGGACAGGTGCGTGGAGAGAGACACTCGTAAAGATCAGGCCGATGGAAAAAGTTAGCGGGGCATGTTACTGTAGAGCAGACACGTGAAGATCACATGCTGAGACAGGTGATGATCAGCTGCTGCCGCTGGCTCTGACTGACGCACAAACTGCAGACAGACAGACAGGAGGAAGGACAGACAGACAGACAGACAGACAGACAGACAGGAGGAAGTTAACATGTCCCTGCTCAGTGTGCTAACAGGCAGCTCCATGTTAGAAACTTTAAACCTTTAAACTTTTCATATTGAGACTAATGTGACTGAAATAACTAACTTTAACCTGTAAAACAGCTGATTCTAATAATCAATTTAAGTCTGCTCTCGCATTAATAACGGTGTTTTTTACACCTAAATAGAAGACTTTAAGTTTAAAAGGAGGAGTCTGACATTATTGTCAATAAATCCCATTGAAAGACCAAAACCAACAACATGTCAGTCCGTCTCTCAGTCCTGTCTCACTTCCTGTCTGTGGCTCTCAGCTCCGAGCCCATTGGTTTCTACTGAAGACGCAAATCTTTAAAAACACCTCACAGATATGTAGTTTCATGTTTAAAAAAAGGCTCAGTGATTTTGTAGTTTTTTTTAATCAAACAAACAGGAGAAAATTGTGCATTTGTTGGGGACTATTTTCAACTGTGGATTAATCCTGAAGTTATTCATTTAAGAAGTGTGTGCATTGTTTGACAGATAATTGAAGTTTGTGCACAGCCATCTTAAACCCACACAGGTGTTTTCACTTATACTGGCTGATTGCACCTCTTCTCAGGACTGTTGTATGTGTTGCAGCTGCTGGAGTGAGTCCAGTGTTTTCCTCTGTTAGCTCTGTGTTTGGTCTCCACCACCTCCTGAGGGAAATATCTGGCTCTTTCGCTGCTAAACGCTTCACTGTGTTCACCATCTCGTCTCTAACTGTGTCTGTCTGCTGTTTGCTGCTGAGCAGGAAGTGCACAGCGGCTTTATCAGAGACCGAACCAGACAGGAAATGTGCCGCAAAACCAAAACTAGGAGCTAAAAGAGGCTAAAAGTCTCAATATGAACACCATGACGTTCAGCAGTCTCCGTGGTTGATCTTTTGACGCTGTGGTCTCTTCTCCTCTTACAGACAGCTCATACAGTAGAGGCTGCACACTCAAGAAAGTACAGATGTGAATATTTTACAATCAAATATGATACAAGAAGGGAACAGGACACCAGACTACGAGGAGCCCACTGAGCAGAGGTCGACCTCTAACAGGGTTTCCTCATTTGAAGGGTCCTTGCTGATAAGTGCTAAATGCTTAGAAGCTGAGATGGGGGGTCTCAGATGTTTAGCCCTGTTAGCAGCGTTGCTCTGTGGATGAGTGTTGGTCTAACAGTCGGTCCTCCTCTTTGGTCCAGACTGATACATCTCAACAACTACTGGATGGACTGCCATGAAACTTTGTACAGCGTTCATGCTCCCCTCAGGATGAACTGTAATAACTTTGGTGATCCTCTGACTCAAAGTACAGCCTCACAGAGCTGCTAGCATGACTGTTGACTCTTAGTCTTGTTTGATAACTGACTTAATTGATTACCACCTAAACGTGTTGATGTTGGGATACAATAATGACTTTGTTAAGGTTAAGGAACCTTCTTAGTCAAGGTTGAAAGGAAAAAGTAGTTGGTTAAAGTTAGGGAACGATCATTGCAAGGCTGGATTACCAGCTTCCCCAGGGCCGTGTTGCATTAACACTTACTAAAGTTCGATATTAACCAATGCAAGTCTTGCATGATGAACTAACGTCGTGGAGCTGTCGTACCTTCTCTTGTGGCCAAAATCTAGTTTAAGACCTTTATTGTTTTAATTTATACTGTGCTTAGATGAGGCACTTTTCAAAATAAAATAATGAAAACCTGGGACCACACACTATTCCTGCATAAATAGGAGTACTAGTTGGTCTCTGAGTGCATAATAAAGCTGCTGGTGTGTAGGTGGTGGGTGGTGGTAGGAGGTCAATAGCAACAGCAGTTTTTTGTCTTGGAGCTTCGTAAAAAGGTTAATCCAGCCGTGGATCATGGTCACGGTTAAAAGAAACCATTGCTGACTGGAAACAGGAAACGAACATGTAAGGGTCGCAACACGCCATGCTACTTCCTCCTTTACTCCTGACAGACAGGAGTCGTAATTCACAGGGTTACTGAAGGTCATTTAATGGAAAGATATGTCATTTTTAAACATTTGAATAAACAACTGATGCCTGATATAATGTCTCTAGAATTTACCTGGAACATGAGCAATTACTCATTTAAAAAGGACTCATTTAAAACGTGCATCGCTTCCTCCAACATGTGATTAATAGAGTGAATCTTCACACACGTACTGCTGCAGAGCAAACAGCAGAACTAATGCTGGTTCTGGTCTCTTCATGCTGTCTGTACTTCACGCTGTGAGCCCATATGGATGCTGGTCTTGGCGCTCAGAGCTCTGTGTCAGCAGACAGAGGAAGAGATGAAACCAACTGTTTGTTCTCTGCTGTGTCAGGCTGTCTGGAGTTTTGTGTTGAAGGGAGACGCCCGGCCCGGCTCGGCTCGGCTCGGCCCGGCCGCCCCCGGCTCTCCTCCTCTATGCCTGAATAGATTGATGCCGGCTCAGGTAAGAGCTGGAACGCTCCAGTGGAAAATGAAACTGGAGGAGACAGCCGGACTGTTAGGTTAGCCAGGTCTGTATGTCTGCATAAGAGAGAAAGAGACGATGCATGTGGGTGGATGTGAGTGGGTGTTTGCAGCTTGTGCCAGCGGTGCACCCACATTATACACCAGCTTTCCAAGGTCAGTGATTTTCAGTGGATTCAGCTGTGTTCGAGCTGAGATCTCACTCTGACGCCCTGCAAAGGATTTATTTTATTCCGGTCAAAAGTTCAGTTTTATATCTCTGGAAAGCTGCAAATTAAAAGGATCAGTCTGGTGATATTCTCTCTTTTTCTCCAAATTCCATTTAAAAAACAAAACCAGCAGTGAATGTGTCCGCTAGCAAGTACTGTGTTTGTATCACAGCCTGATATCTCTTCTTCCTCTGAGACATAAAAAACACTCAGTGAGCCTCGCTGTTGTTCCTTCATCACCATGAACACACACACTGGAGTTTATCTGGAATCAATCCCACACACACCGTCCTGCTGCCCCAAATACTCACCAGAGCACCAAATGTGGATTCATCCGCCGCTGAAAATAGTCCCCAACAAACGCACTATTTCCTCCTGTTGTTTGGTAAAAACTACAGCGAGAAGCTATTTTAGGAGCCTTTTTTAAACATGAAACTATATGTTTGTGAGGTGTTTTTAAAGATTTATGTGTTCAGTAGGAACCAATGGGCTCGGAGCTGAGAGCCACAGACAGGAAGTCAGGAAGTATACTGATTCCAAAGTTTCCAAAAATACCAAATATTTCATTGAATGATGCAGAAGGTTTAATACTATTTTGCAAACATTGGGATTTTAGTCAGATTATATAATTTAAACAGATGAAATAAACCAATACAGAATATATGCAACACTGTCAGTGTTTAAATGAAATGAATTTCAGGAGAAAATCACGAGTGTTCGGGTGCTTTGACACATAAACCTTTTGGGTTTGTTTCAGATGAACCTTTGGTGTTTTAGTCTTTTTGGTTTAGTTCATTTCAGCTGGTGTTCACTCTGGTACGGACTAAACAACTGCACAGAGACCGCCTGAAAAAACTCAGTCTAGTTCCCATCAGATCCAAACCAGACAACCACATCATTTTGTGATAGTAGAGATGTGATTTTAGCACGAATTCAAAATCTAAACTATTAAATCAGTTTGCTGATTGTGGGAACTATAAAGGAAGTGATCTATAAACTGATCTGTATTACTGTACAAGTTCATCTTCTCATCATCATGGGTGAAAGACGTCTTCTTCCAGACTTTAATTTCATAGTAAAAACTGAGCAGGTGAGATGCAGTCTGACTTTTATCTCTCAGTTTCAGCTACACCTGTTCTCCCATGTTCACTGAGAAGCTCTTGGTCTTTGACCTTTGTAAAACTCACTGTTTTCCCAAATATAGGCAGGAGTGGAGGAACTGTGCATATTTACAGCGATTCAGGTTTCAGTGAGATCAGCCTGCTGGCACATTTCCACTCCAACAATAGAGAGACGGAGCAGCTCTCAATAATTGAGCAGAGCTCGGCCCTGCAGCTCAGCACTCTGCTCCAGTGGACGTTACACAACCAGAGTAGGACTGCAGGGGGAGAGGGGCTCTACTGTTCCATCCATCCATCTATTCATCCAGCCATCCATCCATCCATCCAGCCAGCCGTCTATTCATCCACCCATCCATCACCATTCCAGTCATGAACGGGGCTTTTTTCTAATGTAACCTGCAACCACCACAAAACGGTGTAGTTAGCTAACGATAAGCTAACTCTTGGCCTTGGAGGTAATGCTTGTTACTACTGTGGATAGTAGGCTAGTTAGCTGGACATGCTAACAGTTGCAGCTTATGTTAGAGCAGACAAGCACACTGTTTAAACTGTAAATACCTGTAATACCTGGTATGTTCTGGGACTCCTAAAGAGGTCCATCTGCAGACGTGCTAGCCTGGTTTGAAATCCACTTCCCAGCTTCATTACTGAATATTTTGCATTCCTCTCTAACCCTCTCTGTATTTCCATCGCTCCTCATTCCTCAAATAGCAAACCTCTCAGTATTTGGTAGTCTACCTCCTCCTCCTACCCTGTTCCCATCTATTTTTCTTTGTTTCTGTGGTGTTTTTCCTCCTCTGGATCTCCCTCTGCGTCCACCCACACTAACCTAACATGCACTCTGCCCCTAGCTCCCTCTCTCTGTCTCCATATATACAGAAACAGCTCCTCTCATTTTCAGCACACACTAACATTTACTGTATGTATGCCACAGTGGTCTCAGTATGATTCATGCAAAAAATATACCAAAAAAACAGCATCTTATAAAAACAGTGTAGGAATTAGTGTCAGAATAAAGCAACAGGATTTAAATCCAGTGCAGACGAGGAGCGGGTGAGTAAATGTCCCTCTGCGGAGAAGAAATGTGCCACAGTCTGTTAAAGGAGCATTTATGGGAACTATCTGTTTGTTTCATCACTGCACATTCAATACATAGATGGGTCCAGGACAGGTGTTTAGCATAGCTTAGCACAAACACTGGAAGTAGGGGGAAACTGTTAGCAGGAACTGAAATGACAGGAAAGATTAGACTTCAAAATAAAACAGGAAACACAGACAAAGACTAACGGGATGTTACAATAATACCTCTTTTCTTTGTGTGTGGACGCCTCACGACTTCCCGACAGAAAGACGAGCGTGTCAGAATTTCTTTGGCGTCTCTCTCCGTGTTCGGTGACGTTGACCAATGGGAGCACAGAGCGCTCTTTGCCTGTGAACATGATGTTGTTGGTGCTGCGAGGTGAAACTGTGAAACAGAGGAGTCACTTCTTTCTTTCTTTCTTTCTTTCTTTCATCGACTTTTCCGAACACAAGACAGCCACTATCACACACACCGCTTCAGACGCCATCATTTGTTTACATTCTTGTTCCTGGAAGTCGGTCCGTGGCACCTCCTTCCTTGATGACATCACGCAGGTTGTGAAAGAGGGAAAGCTGTGATTGGTTGGGGACCAATGTCTCTTGGCTAGTCATGATCTTATGACTGTATAATCTATAATCTGACATAGTGACCATTTAAGCAGATAAAAATATTGTGTAGTCTGAACCCGGCATTAGCTGTGAAAGCTTACTGTACATGACCCGTGACAGGCTTCATTCTTCAGCCAGCCATAGAGCTGAGAATACATCATGTTTTAGAGGACACCTCTGAGGTTATAGTGTAGCTGCTTGTCCTGTTATAATCCAGCATGAGGGCTCTCAGCGTGCAGCACAGTATCAGTGCTGTTGTGGTTGTGTAGTACAGCAGAGTGTGTCTGCTACAGACGCTGCTGAGAGTCGTATTCTTAGCTCAGTAAGAATAGATCCTCTGTGACTCAGACTGTTCACTGCAGCCCACAGAGCAGCTCTACATGAGGAGAGCATAGAGTCTATACTGCAGCACAGAGCAGGCTGCGTCTAACACACATTAAAGCAGGTGTGTTCTTCAGCCTGAAGGTCAGCAGTGCTGAACAGGACTCTTCAGACTCCCACACTGTGCCCTCAAGCCCAAATATATTCTGTCTGTCCTTTCCTTAATTTACCTCCCTGTTTTCCTTTCTTTCATTTCCTTTCTGTTCATTTCCTTCTCCCCCTCCTTCCTTATGTTTCCTAACTTATCTTAAACAGGTTTTAGGCAAAATGAGGAAGACCGTAACAGTAATGAAATGTCTTGGTAAAATTTAAAGACCATATAATAACTGTTCACATTTAAACTTTTATCACCTTTTTAAATAAGTGCACTAATGAACTCGATAGTTGCTGCTCCAGAGTTTGGTTTGAACCCTGGTTTCTGTCGGGCCAGAGTGACGTTAACGTTAATGTTGTTCAGCAGGGTCACTGTCTTCTGACACTCTGAGCTGCTTCACATGCCGGACTATTTTAGAGAAGTCACATCTAAACGTGCTGCTGTGTTTGTTCCTGGAGTTTGACTTTGCTTGTGTCGATCCTGTCGGGCTGAAAACTACAGCAGGAAACAGAAGATTGGGGAATGAACTTCTGTTAATCCTCTGAAGCTGCAGATACTATAAGTCTTTAAGGAAAATCACTTATATCTTGAATTTTAAAGAGATTTTAAAAAGAAAAAAGTGAAGATTTGATAAAGTACAAAATCAATTAGAGAATGAAAGCCAAAAAATAGTTTAGGCTGAGCGAATCAGTGCAATTAAAGTTGCTATCAGCGCTAACTAGCTTGCTAGCTACAGTACTGGATGCTGTACTGACACGGACTTCGAATTATTCCCACAGGCTTTGCAACTGTTTTCATTAAACTAGAACACGAGTTTGCGGATGTTGTTGTAGTTCCCCATGGCCGCCACTAGATGTTACTAAAGAGCATATTTAGCTAACAGCACCTTTAACCACCCACAGACATGTTGCTTCATCAATAAGGACAGCACATCGTATCTTTCAAAATTTATTGAAACTGTTGTAATATGATGAAGTCAGAATGGACATAAATTGTCGACTAACCTTGCATAGGTTACAGACTATGCCTCACCAACAAATGACAAACATTGCATACTGCAGCGTGAAAAACAATTCTTAAGAAAAGAACTGACATGGAGGATCTCAACAGCCCAGTGGAGCGTGAACGAGTACATTTATTGTCTTATTTTTTTAAACGACGTCTCCAGCACTGGGACTTTCAGTCATCATGGTCGGGATGACACTTTGGCTTTATGAGTGTAAGTTAGGACGAGAGGAAACACGGGGACTAATGACAAACTGAACCAACCAATCCTCTGGCTGAAAATAGACAATTTCTAAATTATTTTCTGAAGAGAGAAACAGTGTATTATTTATTAATAATAATAATAATAATAATAATAATAATAATGTTTGTATGAGTAAAAATATATTATCAGTGTTCATTTGAATGATCATGCACATCATTCATGCACTTTCTCAGCATCACATGATGACACTTCCTGTTTGCACTTATACTTCAAACTCCTCAGTGCATCATCATCATCATCATCACTTGTGTCATGGCTTTTTAAATCACAGACATCCCTATGAACACTTGTGAAACATTAAGTAATGCAGAGTCTCTCAACCTGGTTATTTTTAGCTTGATCTATGTGAACTGAACTCCTTTGGGATCTTTGAGCAGTAAAAATAGTTTCAAGACGAACAGTTGGACTTTGGGAACTGACGATGTGCAACTGTCTTTATTTCAGATACATTTTTTTAAATCAAAAATATCATTTAAAGGCTGGTAATGTATGAAAATCTGTTTTAGTTGCAGTCCGGCTCAGATTCGGGACCTAAAAATGAATAATTCAGGATGAAAGCTCGTTCTTGACCTTGGAAACCGAAAATCATAACTCAAGTTCCACTTCCACGTCTTTTTCTAGAACCTTTAGGCTCAATTATTCATTTTTAGGTCCAAACATGTGAGTAAGACAGTAATTAATGGAACTTTTTACCACGATAATTTTCTTTTATTCACTCTTTAAAAGCTTGTTTTTAATGATTTTATTGTAAATGTATATAATGGCTTGCCTATAAACTACATTTTTGATTACAGTTTTCATCAGTTAGCCTTTTGATAATTAAAAATAATGACAATAATTCCCATAATTAATTGCAAGAGCCCAATTTTAAGTCTTGAAACAGATTAACAGTCCCCCCCCAAAAAAACCCAAAGGGATTAAATTTAAAAAATCTTCAAAAATCATCTGGTTAACTAAACCAGCAAATACATACATTTACTTGATTAAAGACATAATCACTGATAGATTTTCCAAACTGTCATGGATTAACTTCCTTTTGATCGACAAATCAATACACTCTTTGATCAGGTAAAAAAAATACATTTTATTCTCTAGTGATCCTCTTTAAAGGGACAGAGCTGCTCCAAGTGGATAAAATCATGCAATATTTTAGTTTAAAGCTGCACATTATCAATACTTTTGTATGAACAGTGGATTAAATGTGTGTGCAAGTTGAACAGTGTTGCTCATAGCGACAAAAACATACAGAGAATTGTCACCAACTCTGCAGCTCTAAGTTAGAATAAATCAAACGTCCTAAAAATGTCTCACGGTTGAGAAACTCTGCATCGATGGCTTCATGTCAGCAGTCAGAGACTATTAGCTAGAAAGTGTTGATATGCAGCTCACTGAAGATCAACCATGTGATCGTCTGTAAATGAACGTGGCAGTCGGAAGCTTGTAAACTAAATCATATTAACTGTAGTTATAAAAACTGGACATTTAATTTGGAAGGAAACGTGTTTATCTCGTCCTGTTTACTGCATACCAAAGACACAAATGTCAAAAAGATTAAAAATAACAACATCCTGGAAAGTTCTTCGAAACATACGACCTACAATCTAGAAAATGTAGTTTTTGTGTATCATCCGTCTGTTAAGCTGCTCTGATGATATGAAAAACCCTAAAACTTCATTTGGTCCCTTCGGTGGAGTCTGGTGAAGATATGTCTCGACCTTTGGCCTGAAACACTACGAGTATGAAACAAACAGAAAGTAAAAGCACGAGACTACCAACTACCCTGATGTTGCTTTTAATCGCTCATTTCAAACAGAAAATATACAACTTCTTCTCTTTTTTTTATACGTGATTTTATCCTTTAAAGAAAAAGTTGTGAGATTTGTAATTTTGCTCCCTCGGACCTGCTGCATGTTTCACATCACAGCACCTTCGTAGCATTTATTTATTCTTTCATCTGACTGAAACGTTAATTAAAGGGATGTTTCGTCTTCACACGTTCAGCAGCAGGTTAGAAAACGGGCCTCAAACCAGCTGGTTGATGACACACAGCTGACACACATCATGTACTGTGATCAATAAACCTGTCTGGAGTAACTGAACGCTCCACAATATGAGTTATTATCGGTTCCGTTATCTTAAAAGCACAAATGATTTACTTATGCACACAAACTATTGTCTTGCTAATAACTTAATGTTAGTAATCTTGCATGTTCAAGTTATTATCTTGATGACATCTTTTCTACGGAAGCCGAGAGCGGCCGTGCTTGTGAATGTTTTGTTTTTTTTAATGCCATTATCTCAAGATCACGAGTTAATTATTCCGTTATCTCGAGTAAAGAAAAGGTTGTTTCCTCTTATTAGCCTCCTTATAATGTTTATCAGAGATCAGGAGTGCCACGCCGGCATGCAGAGATGCCGTCTTGACAACTGATTTCATCTGAAAATGTCCATTATTGATCGTGGCATCAGACTGCAGAAACTGCATTGTTAGAGATAACATTCAGATCGGTCCTCGTCATTTAAGGAGAAGACTACGAGATAAATGAACGCGTTATCACGAGAAAGCGAGCTTTGCCATCTCGAGATAACAAAATAATTAACTCGTGACCTTGAGATTTATAAATAAAAATAACACTACAAGCACGGCCGTTCTCGGCTTCCACACGTTTCCACACAAAATATACTCACATTATTATCATGTTCACACAAGATGTGGAGCAAGATAATCATTGTGAACGCACAAGATGAAAAATATATAATCTGTCAGGACTTCAGCAGCACTTTAGGACCGATATATCATGATAACACAGTGTGTGCCTCATGATGGTTCAGTTCTTTTAGCAGACAAAATGTCATATTTCTGCACGTCCAGCTGACCTGCTGTTCACTGAATTAAAGTAACAATAACACAGTTTTTTGTTTTGTCAAGTTTCAGGATTCAGGTTGTTGAGACTGTAACAAAATCAGGGAGTTCAGTTTTAAAGGTGTCACCCAAACAGGTGTTTTCAACTGTCCTGGTGACTAATTGGACCTCAGAGTCCTGAGAGGAGGTCTGAAGTGAAATCACCTGTGTGGGTGGATGTGGAGGCTTTTTCAGGTCATTATAGGAGCAGATTCAGACATCGACTCTGATGAAAATCAGCTCCAAAACTCCAAGTTTCAGGTGTAAAACCGTCCTATGAGTCTGCAGACTTTTCATCCAAAACCAAATCCTGCAGCGGCTGATTTAACTTATAAGTTGTCGCAGTGTTTGGTTGGAATAAAAAGACCTGCAGACTCTTATAAAACCAACTCTACTGACTCAGAAGATGCTCTGCTGTTTAGCGGTTTCATTTTGTTGGAAGTGATCTTTCCTGAAACTCTGATCTGTTATCTGCGCTCATATAGACGGGCTTCCTGTAACTGAAGCACACCTTAATGCCACTAACTGTAAGTTTCTCTGAGGTGACTCATATTTGGCGTGACTCACCAGAAATGTTTTGGCCTTTTTACAATCAGAATAAACTGATGTGAACAAACTAAATAACGATACTGGGGGATATTTCTTAACCACAGTTGAGCTGAAGCCACTAAGTAACTTCACATGGCAGCGTGAGGGAACTGTGTGAATCTGAAATATTGAAATCTTTTCTGTGGCGAGATGGTCATTTGGACACAACTGCTGAATCCTTTGGTCCTCTTAGTGTCATTGGTGCATTCAGTGACCTTCATAAAGTCAGGGATTATCATGTGGCCAGGTGCTATTTTCCCAAGTGTTTGTGTTAAAGTGGTACGAATAGTAAATCATATGAAGAGGACCAATGAGAAGCCACTGTTAGTGTCATATTCTCTGTGAAATTAAAGCTTTGAATCTTAGATTTTTGTATCTGTACTGAAACTGAGTATTGTATCAGCTCTAGTTAATATGATGTATTTTCTCGTATAATAATCTGTGGGATTAAGACTTCAAAGTTAGCCTCCCTAACTGTTTTTAAGTGTCACCAAACTCCACAGATTTTGTCCCAGTGTCTCCTCACAGTGAGCGAGGAGGAAGTCTGGACATGTGAGGGTGCAATAAAACATGTATCATGAAGGATTAACACTTCACGATTCATCAAACTGTGACTGAAATTTAAGCCAATAAGTTTTGCTTTTCCAGATCAGAGTCAACACTCTCCTTTTTCTTGTGGGTATTTTATCATCCAGATTCATTGATCAGTCGTCATGTTGTCGTCGTCCAGAGTTTTCCTCATGCAGCCATGTGCTCGCTCCTCAAAGCAACGCAGCAGCAGCAGCAGCGCCATTTTGCTGGCATGCAGAGTGACTAATGCCTGTGGTAATGTTCAGATGAATGCTAAGTTGCTGCTCTGCAGAGGAAACACTGACTGCGTCCACTGTGGTCAGATTCATCATTATCTCTCCACAGCAGCATCCACATCTGAGCTCTCCCAGGCACGGAAAACTGTCATTTCCCCCCTAATTTCTCCCTAATTTCTTTAACCTCAACCAATTGTCCAAACACCGAGGACGTGTTGGACAGCGTAAGCCTTAATCAAGCATAGAAAACACTGCAGATCTGTTGCTGAGGAGCAGTCTGATGAAGAAACAGCAGGTCGGACGGTTAAAGGCTGTGGGAACAACTCAACAGGAAGACTCATGGTACGACATATAAGGCTCATTGTTTTCGTTTTTTCCAGATTTGTGTCCACATTTCTTTTAAAAGGAGCAGATCTCATTTTCAGCAGTGTGTTTGTTTGTTTTTTGGTCCCATGAGTCAGAGAGCGGCAGTGTGTTGTGCAGCCAGAGGACGCCGTTCAGCCGAGTTTACAGTAAACAGGCTCCTCTGACGGTGGCAGTCGATAAGAAGGGAAGAGAAGACGCACACGAGCTGCTGATTCTGCTGCAGATCTGCTAGAGTCCTTTGAAATGTTTCGTAATGCAGTCAGAGCCATAACCGACATTAAAGACACTAAGGTCATGTCCTCTGAGGCTTCTGCAACCTGCAAAATATGGCCATACTCTTTTTGTAATATTTACATTAAACGATAAGTCTGGTGATATTCTATATTTCTATTATTGTCATTAAATCTCATGTTCAGACTCAAACCAACACTGAATGTATCTACGAACAACTATTGTGTGTATCACAGTCTGATATCTCTTGTTCCTCTGAGCCACAGGGCTCCACTGTCCAAAACATTATTAAATCATTATCATTAAAAACACATCAGCGAGCCTCACTGTTGTTCCTTCATCACCATGAACACACACACGCTGTAGTTTATTTATACACCGTCCTGCTGCCCCAAATACTCACTAGAGCATCAAATGTGGATTCATCCGCTGCTGGAAATAGTCCCCAACAAATGCACTATTTCCTCCTGAAACTATGTTTGTGAGGTGTTTTAAAAGATTTACGTCTTCAGTAGGAACCGATGGGCTGAGAGCCACAGACAGGAAGTCAGACAGGACTGACGTGTTGTTGGTTTGAGTCTGAACATGGGATTTGTTGACAATAAGAAAAATCTATCCTTCAAAACAATAACACCTTTCGTAACCTTTTAAGAATGTGTCTCATGATGTTAGTATTTAAACAATCCTGGCTACAAGCCTGTCTGCAAGTGTATTTTTGCGATTAAATTTTCATCTGTATTTTTGTAGAAAATTGAAAATAATGAGCCTTATAATATGCCTTAATGATACTTATGATCAGTCACTTTACTATAGATATTTCTCATTGGTATCAATTATCTATCTGATTTGCTTAAAAAAAGGGAAATTCTGGTATTTTTCAGCCTCAGTCTTATTCTCATAATTGTGAGAATTTGTCTCCGTCCTGCTTGTTGTGCACTGCAGCCATGTGTCATCGACCAGGACAGATGTGAGTTTCTGTAGGCCCAAAACTCTGGCCCCAGAATAAGGAATACATATTAGTCTATAACACTCTTCTTTTCCAGATGTGCAGGGAGTAGTGCATCTTTACGGCAGGAGAAGATAAGCTGCACATAGTAAGCTCTTTGCTGACTATTGTAACGGGAGGCACTTTAGTCAATTCTATAATGAGACGGGGTTCAAGGCACTAGAAAATAATTGGAGATATAATTTGTTAAATACTACTGCTTTCCTTCTTGAAACTGTTTCAAGCCAAATGCAAGAAAAAAAAATGGGGTCACAAATCACATAGAATGATCCCATGCGCTCCATCATCAAAGATCAAAGCTTTAAATAAATGAAAAAGGAGGATGTCATTTCTTAAATGTCATTTTTTTAAAGAGATCGTCGGATATGTCTCTTCTGATATTTTTTTTCTTGTTTTTGTTTTTGTTTTTTTTCAGCAGATTTGTCCCCTCCGGCAGTTAGCTCCGTCATGCACCGAATCCTGTCGTTAGCGTGACAATAATGAGAAGAATCATCATCATCATCATCACCATCATCATCCCCCAGCTCCCGAGGTCCCTCCACAACTGCAAGCAATTTAATACTGTAGTCATGCATTGAGTATACATAGCTATACCATAGCTAATTAGGCCATAATGCTTTAGTATTTTGACATGCCATGATCTTCGAAAAAGAAGTGTTCCTGTTCCCTTAATGCTTTAACATTCAACACTTAAATGTTTTAAAATAACTTAAACAATAATAAATAGCCAGTGCACTTTTGGTGAAAACAAATGAGAGAAAAAACTGCGATTCCAGGAGGAGAAGATGAAGGTCAAAGAAGAAAAAAATGTAAAAACAAAAATGAGGTAACGTCTTGTGCATGCCAATATAAGAGAGAAGAGAGTCTCCACATGCTTTTATATAAAGGAGTGTTGCATGGCATCATACAGGGAACCTCCAGCCGACCTGTAGCAGCAGCAGCAGTGCAGATAATCCTCCACAAGGCTCGGCACACTTCCTGTTTGTTTCTGATAAGGTGCCTGAAAAACATCGATCAACATCTGACGATGAGTTTTCCAAAATGTCCCTGGATGTGTCGCAGAAAAACACGCCCGAACTCGAACTGTAATCCACTCAAAATGTGCTTCTTTGTTCTCTGACGTGTTCTTCAAATCTCAGTTGGGTTCTTGTTGTTTTTGTTTTTTCTTTTATCCTGAAGTTGAGTCTGTTGCACGAAGCCTGGAAGGTGTCGGGGAGATTTTTAGATAAATTCTGGCGTCAAATCAATTTCTATATTCAACTCTCAAACTTTTGTGTTTACAACTGCCTTTTATTAAATTAAATTTGGGACTATTGATTCATATCTTGCACTGTACTGTATTTTTTATTCAGATTTTTACCTTCTGTTATTATATTCTTTATTAAATCTTGCTCTCAAATAACTACATTTGCTCTCTCTCTTCTCTCTTGTGCATCCATCGATTTCCATTAAAAAGCTCCAAGACAAGATGTTCTTTACAAATTGGATCATCTAAGTTCATCTAAAACGAGCTGTAATTCTATAAATCACATTTAAAAGACATCAAAGATAACACAAAGTTGTGTTTTAACAGCCGAAACCTGAAGTATATACCTATGAATCTTGGTCAAACGTGAAGACGGTAACACTATCAAAAGGGGAACTCCGTCAATTTAGTATTGCACTTCTATAAAGTTTGCAAAAGACATATTTTCAAAGAGAACAGTAAAGATCGGTGCAACAGAGAGCAAAATATCCTGACTTTTGTCTTTTTGGGGCAAACACTGGCTCCTACATTTCCCACAATGCAACCAGATACCATAATGTCTTTTGTTAGAGTCTCTGCCTGCCTGGTATAAGCCAGT
This sequence comes from Maccullochella peelii, assembly GCA_002120245.1. Lineage (NCBI taxonomy): Eukaryota > Metazoa > Chordata > Actinopteri > Centrarchiformes > Percichthyidae > Maccullochella > Maccullochella peelii. Next base: position 19,904 of record LKNJ01005519.1, read on the forward strand.
AAATTTGGATTTGTCAAAAACGAAGCCGCAGAGGTCGAGATATCCTGACTATTAGTCCCTAGTTTGGGGCCAGCTCCAAAAACTTAAATTTCCCATAATGCAAAAGTCTTTTATTAGACTCTCCCTGCTTGTAAACACCCACATCTTTCAAATTCGACACCTCCAGTCTCCATGCCAAAACCAAGAAAACCCCCATGACATCACTATGAGCTCACTCAGGTTATTTTTCTCAGACTTGAACAAAGACATTATAAATCAAACTAATCTTCACGTGTAAAATTGGTGGAGTTCCCCTTAAATTTGAGGAAATAAAGTAAGTAATTCAATGGTATGAATTTCTAAAATTAGTGAATAATTTATCCAAAATGTTCCCCTGACACCTGCTGATCTGTGAACTATTGCCAAACAACTCTGTCGTCGTGTTTTCATGAAATAACTGAGCCTCTACCTTTTTATAAATGTACCATGTGTGCCTTAAACTCTTTAAGTATTCACACGTTTGAATGGATCAATGCAAAAGAAGATTAAAATGCACCAATGGAGATAAAGCATCCAGATATTTCTACAATATTTACACTGGTGCGTTGGACGCTGCCTCACACGTCGGTGAGCAGCTTCCCCTTGTTCACACAGTTCTGGCTGGGAGCCGTGCAGTTGGCAGTCCTAAGGTTTGCTTCCCTAAAGTTATCGATGCTGTTGTTCATGTCCTCGTCTATCTCCATGTACTCCGACTTGCTAACAGCCGAGGAGCTGCGGCGGCTCGAGTTGGTGTCCGACGCCAAGTTCTGGTTGCTGACGTTGAGCAGCTGGGCCTGCTCCTCGCCCTCCGTCTCCCGGTGGTAGAAGTAGTTGAAATTGGACACGATGACGGGCACCGGGAGCGCGATGGTTAACACTCCAGCGATGGCGCACAGCGAGCCCACGATCTTCCCTCCGATGGTCACGGGGTACATGTCCCCGTAGCCGACGGTCGTCATGGACACCACGGCCCACCAGAAAGCATCTGGGATACTGGTGAAGAACGACTCCTTCTCCTCTGCCTCAGCAAAGTAGACGGCGCTGGAGAACAAAATCACGCCGATGAAGAGGAAGAAAATGAGCAAGCCCAGCTCCCGCATGCTCGCCTTTAGAGTTTGCCCCAATATCTGCAGCCCCTTTGAATGTCGGGACAGTTTAAAGATCCTGAACACCCTCACCAGGCGGATTACCCTGAGAATAGCCAGAGATGTGGCCTGTTCCCCTCCTCCCTTCCCCTCCTTGTTGTCTTGGTCGTCAGCCAGCTCTGTTCCAAGTGTGATGAAGTACGGGATTATAGCCACAATATCAATAGAGTTCATCATGTTTTTAAAGAATGCTGCCTTGCTGGGACAAGCGAAAAACCGGACTATCAACTCAAAGGAAAACCAGATGATGCAGAGCGTCTCCACCACAAAAAAAGGGTCTGTGAGGACATTTGGTTTGTAATACACGGTGATGTTCCCCACTATCTGAATCCGCTGACTGGGATCCTCCTTCAGCTCTGGTAATGTCTCCAAACAAAATATGACTATTGAAATAAGAATAACCATCACTGAGACGATGGCAATCCCCCGGGCGGGCCCCGAGCTCTCTGGATGCTCAAAGAGGAGCCAGATCTGCCGCTGGAACTCCTTCTCCGGCAGGGGCCGCTCCTCTTCCCGGATAAATCCCTCGTCCTCTCGAAACTTCTCCATGGCCTCCACGCCAAGTTCGTAAAACTTTATCTCCTCTGAGAACATATCCAGCGGCACGTTGACCGGCCTTCTTAGCCTTCCCCCGGACTGGTAATAATACAAGATGGCATCGAAACTTGGGCGATTCCGGTCAAAGAAATACTCATTTCGTAAGGGGTCAAAGTAGCGCATCCTCTTCTTGGGGTTCCCGAGTAGAGTTTCCGGGAACTGGGCGAGAGTCTTCAGCTGGGTCTCGAAGCGCAGCCCCGAGATGTTGATGACCACCCGCTCGCAGCAGTCGTGGTCGTCGTGATCGTCATCGGGCGGGTAGGGGTCCTGCGGGTGTCCCGGCAGGGTGGAGGTCTCGTCCATGTTCTCTGTGGACACCACAGTCATCCTTCCTGGCGGGCGGAGGACGGGGAGAGGAAGCGGTGTGAAGGTGAGGAGGAGCAGGTCGGAACGAAGAAGCCTCTACTGAGGCCAGGAGCTGTGCAGAGCCTCTCTCTCCATCATCATCACCATCATCATCATCTCCGAGCTGAACATCTTCTTTCTCTCAGCAATGCTTCATCCGTCACCTGCAAGAGGGCGAAACAAACTACATCTAGTCTCACAAAGCACATAGATCTCCGCTCACACCCCGTTTATATCTCTACAGCTCGACAGCAGGAGAAAAAACATCATGCAGTACAGTACAGTAGCCTGTGCTGCATTTGCTGTATTTTTACCGCATACATCAGTATTCAAGTTTGCAGTCCTGCTGCGCTTCCTCTCTGCGCACATCAGGTCTCATCTCATACCTCAACTATTGTCCAGTCAGATAAAGATTCACACATTCAAATGAACAAATAAATGTCCTCTAAATCTAACATATCCTTTAAAAGATGAAAATGATCAAAAATAAAAATGTACCTGTGCTGAGCTGGAGAGCAGCAGATGGAAGGAATGTCCTCACCCTGCGTACCTTTCCCAACTTGGGTTTAATACCGATATCGTTTTACAGTATCTCTGAAAAATTAATAGACTATGTTTTCTTGGTTAACATCCGTATCCTCTTGGTGTAGGTTTTCAGCGTTGATCGGAGCAGCCCGCAGGAGGAGGAGGAGGCTTCAGACGGCTTTGAACCGCGGCTCAGCAGCAAAAATCCTGACTGACAATTTATTAAAATCATGCTGGAGATAAAGAAGGCGCAGGACGGAGAGTGGTGGAGAGACAGATATAAGAAACAAAGCTGGATGTAGCTCCCGGTCTGATGGGAGGACCGGACACTGCAGCATCAGCAGAAAGCGGCTCTCTCCTGGCTTCTTTTTTTTTTTTTTTTGCTGCGGTAAAAAAATGTAAAAAAAAAAGGAAAATGAAACAACGCGGAGGCTTTAAATGAAAAACCGGTGTAGGGTCCCGCGCTATAGGCGCACGAGACAGAGGATGTGTCGCCGGTAATTTGGAAGCATATTGCAGGAAAACAAGGAGAAGTGAGTGAAGGAGGGAGGGAGGGGTTAGGAGAGAGTGAGTGAGTGAGTGAGGGGAGTGAGAAAGAGGAGAGGAGGAGGGGGGGGG
>LKNJ01005520.1:0-40428 GCA_002120245.1 Maccullochella peelii
ATACTGGTAACATGATGTTTTGGGAAACTTCATCCTTGAGTCTTACCAGAGACTTGTTTCATGGCAGAGACCATGGCTATGTCACACTTTAGTGGAGATGAATTCTTTCTCAATGAAAGATGTAGAAATTATTCATCATCAGGCTCCTTATCACGTTACAGTGAGGAGGGTGTCTGTCTCCCAAACCCATACTGGGAGCTGGTTCCACAGGATAAAAAAAGAGGTGGCAGCGACGGAAAACACTATGGAAGAGATGGAAAAGGGACTATCTGGATGTTCAGATTACGTTGCTGTTTAACAGCGCACAGTTCAACAACTTTCAACCCAGGTGGCTGCCTTAGAGGACAAATGTGAGGACTTGGAAGGAAGATCCAGATGCAATAATATATGAATAGTAGGTGTACCGGAAGGTCAAGGCAGTTGCAGCACAACTGCAGTCTCTGTGCTGCTGAAAGAAACGACGACATCAGACCGCAGCTGCACGGGATCGAGGGACTTGGCATACTTCACCTGGCACCACTTCGTATTGCCTACAATAAAGTGGAGAAGGTTTTTACCTCGCCTGATGAAGCCCAGAAATAGATCACACAAGACATTACAAAACAAGCGACTGCTGCCTGTTAATAATTACCTCTCATGGAAGGAGGAGGTTATTTCTGACTGTATCTATCCAAACTGACTTGACACAATCTGTCTGGTGCCGATATCAAGGTAATGTCAGTAAGCCTGTTAACGTGCACAATTTACATTATTTAGATGGCTGATATGTTTAACTTCCTGATGTGAGTTTAAGTTTAAATTGTGAAAAATTAAAAGAAGTTAGTTCAAAAATGATATAAAGCGTTATTTGCCAATCACCATCTTCTGTAAATGGAAGAGGTTACTTGTGTTTATTTCTATCCAATTTGACATAATGTAAACCAGCCTGTTTGCCTGCCTAGTGGGTATAAAGTGCCAAGCCAATGTCAAGTTAATGTCAACGTCAGCCCATTGAAGTGTGTGTACACTATTTACGTTCTACATTATTTTGTTTTATTTTGAGACCTTTACAGTAGTGACCTACTACAGTAGTAGTAGGTTAGAGTGAGTTAGTTATTGAAAAGGTTGAAAATCCTGATGGCTGTGGGGACAAAGGATCTCCTGAACCGTGACTGACCAGGATGGCCTGCACCTTACTCCATGTGCATCTCTCCACCACAGTCCCCAGTGAGTCCAACCTCCTGCCAAGCGATGAGTCAGCCTTTTTCACCAGCTTGTCCAGCCACCTAGTGTCCTTGTCTGTCATGCTGCCTCCCCAGCAGACCGCAGCATAAAAGAGGACACTTGCTAAAACATGTGCAGCATTTTACTGCAGAGGCCTCATCAGCAGGGAGGGCTTGGACTGCCAAACTTTCAGTTCTACTATTGGGCAGCAAATATCAAAATGATTTCCTATTGGATGGAAAGATATGAATTAACAGCTGTACCTGACTGGATAATTCTAGAAAGAAACTCTTGTAAGAATACCTCACTACTCACCTTAGTATGCTCTAGTCTACCATATCCAGAGCCTATTACAAAATATACTTCTAACCCAGTTGTTATTCATTCTTTAAAAATATGGAAACAATTCAGACAATCCTTTGAGATCTGTAAAATCTGTAAAATACTCGTTCCCATTGTAATGAACCATGCATTCCTGCTATCTTTGACAGATGCTTCATTCTGTGCTTGGCTCAGTCATGGGGTCTGTTCATTTAAAGACATGTTCATACTTCATAGATGGCTTATTTGCCTCTTTTGAGCAGATTGTTCAGAAATTCAATATCTCCAGGTCACACTTCTTCAGATACTTACAAATTTGCAGCTTCATATCTTCAAATATCACTCAGTTCCCTTCAGACACACTCCTAGACTCAATCAATAACGTCACATCATTCAGAAAGAGAAAGAAAGGTGACCTATATTCTTTTCTAATGAGAGAAAATATGACATGTCTATGAAACATACTGTTATGCAGTTTAAAATTTTCCACCGTCTGCGGTCGACCAAAGTTAAACTATCCCAATTCACATCCAATATGGACCCCATGTGTGACCATAGCAAGCAGAACCAAGTCACTCTAATTCACATGTTTTGGGATTGTCCTATAAGTTATCTAATGTTTGGCAATTGATATGCTTTCCAAAACTCAGCCTCCCTTGCTTTATTATTATTATTTTCAATAACAACAAGCTAAGTCTTTTGCCTTTTGCCACGCTGCTGGCCAGACAACACATTTTGATTAGATGGAAAGATTGTAAACCTGCAACATTTGCACAATGGATTAGAGATAAATTGTATTTTATTAAGTTGGAGAAGATTAGGTATACTGTTAGTGGTCAGCTAACAAGTTTACATTGATATGGCAACCTTTCCTTTAGGCTCTGAAAACTTTATGGCTGACTAAAGTCTTTACAATATATGTATGTAACTAGGCGCTGGAAATGAAGCATTGCAAAGATCTCTGATGTCTTAGCGTTCACATTATTCTGCTTCCCTCTTGTGCTTGTTTCTATGCATTTCATTGCCCTAGATAATAGGGTGTACTGTTCTAGACCCCTAACAACTTGAACAAAATTCAGAAAAAAAGAGAGTATTTTAATTACCTTTGATCATGCCAGATTCACCAGTTGAAGGGTCATGGGGCCACTGTGTTGGGCAAGATACTTGAAAAATATAATCAATTATTTATTACTTGTAGGTTCCTGGTATTGTTCATGTTGGCTCACTGTCGCTGATGGCTTAGTGGGACACTTCGCCATTGTTAATGTTATTAGCAACACCTGTGCTTTTCCTATAGCAAGTATGACAAGTCAAAATGTCTGGTGTGAAAAAGGTAAATTACTGCATTACTGCCCAACACTGTTGACCCTCTGTGGACTGTTAATGCACTCTATCACCCCCGAGTTTCCATCAGTCCAGTGCACACAGCGTGTGCACCACATGGCAGCTTCAGAGACCTAGAAAAATATACTGGAATAAGACTACCCGGGTCTAAGTTTTCAGTGGGTCAGTTAGTATGTGGTAATTTCATTAAACACAAATGTATTTCGAAATAGAACCATACAAACACAATATTGAGCTACAATAAGAAAGATTTTGACACAGGAAGCCTCTAAAAGACAAAGTCACAATAATAGATAATAATGCAGGACCCACCTTAGATGATAATGTACTTTGTGGTGCATATTCCTTTACAAACTGATTAATTGTGATTGTGAGCTGGGGTTTTGAGGCCCTAGACATTTATTTATTTATAAACCGGTCCCTACATGCACCTTTATACAAATATACAAACATACAGTGACTTCAGCATAAGCGATGCTTAGAGGCTGAAGTACACTGATTCAGTCACACTGAAGGGCCCTCAGAGAGACCCCTGCAGACTGAGTGACCAGCGCTGACGTCTGCACTGGCCTCTTGTCCCGCGCATCACCTCTCCTCCAGCGTAAAAATAAACCCATCCACCACTTTTATGATAGCAACAATTCCCTCCCTCCCTCTCTTCATCCACCCACCCATCCTGCCCCATGCAAGACTCGCTGAGAGCTCCTCTTCCACCCACTCCATCCCAGCTCGAGTACTGTGGGGATGCATATATAGCCCAAATCACACTGAGTGTCACTCGTGTCTGCCGGTTATGGTTCTGATCTTTGCCTCTCCCTAGCTCTGGATGGCTCAGAGCCTGCAGAAACATTGGGCCCAGAATAGAAAGCAGCTACTTCTGCCTCAACCTCTAATTAACTGTTGTGATACAACACTGAATAAAGTCAATGGACCCGCCTGCGGAGACTTTCTTTGTCATGCTGCATTTTCTGTCTGTCATTTGTTAGTGAAGCTCTAGTTGCAGAGTACCATCGCTCCCTCTAGTTTATCCGGGTCACTCTTTTTATTGGAGTCTGTTGAGTACCCTCATACTTTAACATTTTATCAGGGCTGTAACTGGGCAGAGGAGACATTTTAATGCCTGGTGCATCCTTTAATGCCATGTTTTTCTTTATCATATCCTGTCAGAGGTAATGAATGGGAAACTGAATTTAATTGGTGGTTCGAGGTCCCCATCTTGGTGGACACATGGCTTAGGAATGAGCTGAAGAAAACACTTTGTGTTGCCTGTGGACTGATAATGGTCTGTAATAATGATTGATAATGGGTCAGCACATAATTAGCACCATTATGTTCTTCTGTTAATTGCTGCATTTGCCACTGCATTGTAAAATCGCATAAGTGGTGCTAAAGCAGGTATGTATAGTTATATGGGGGTCTTCACCTTGCATTTTGTTAAGAAACATTCTGTCATTAACAGCAAGTCCAGCAATTGTTTGTAGAAACCTGATAAAACACTGACAGCTCACTTTGAGTCTCTGGGTAAGTTATGGGTGAATTGCAACAATGGGTTGGCATTTGTTCTGAATTGCAATCACAACATGTCCAACCCTTTCTGTAAAACAATCCGACATCCAAACTCACTTCACGGCGTAATTGGCCAGGTGTGTGGAGAAAGTCAGCAGGGTTTAGACTTCTTTCTATAGCTCTTTTCCATGTTCACACAACTACTTCCGTCACTTTTTGTGTGCTCCCCAAAAGTGAAGCCAAAACATCGCCCCCTGGTGGCTACAGTACAGGTCATAAACCCCACCCCCTCCATGTTAGCGGATGGGACATAGGCCAAACTGGAAAGTCAAAGTACACGTCAAATAAAATTTTCTGTCATTTTAGGTAGGTATCATGCTGCTGTTTTAATTTTTCTGATAAGTTTGGTTTTAATTAGTTATTTGATGCTATAAAAAGGGAGTGTCACGTCACGATTGACAACTGTGAGTGTGCTCATGATTGGTTTAGGCGTGGGAACTTGATCCCGCGACTCCACCACGGATCACTACTGCGCAGACTCAGACTCTGCCAGCAACATGGCAGCTCCCGTGTCCGGGATATTTTGGCTTCAGTTTTGTACAGTCGGAGGAAGTGGAGACGCGTTGTCTGTCTTGATATACAGTCTACGGTTTGTACAAAAGAGGGCAACACGGCATGCCTTCAAGGAGAGACAATGTGACAATGACAACATGTGGGCCGTTATCTCCATATTTAACAACATCACGTCTCCCCCCTTTCCATGACCCCTCTATATTTCATACCCTGTTCTGAGATGATAAAGCCAACAGTTGAACTATCTATAATTACTTCCTCTTAGAGACTGATCACCTGTCACAGGAGCTTTTCATCATTTCTCCTCATACCTCTCCAAACAGAACCAACTGAGCTGTCATTCAAAATGGAGAACTTTCCATGTCCCATCAAAAAGCTGTTGTACCACGGTAATGGTGACATATCTGGGAGAGCTGCAGGACGAGGATCATCCATCAAACATATAGGGGAGAGGCGTAGACCAGACCCAGTTTCCAGCAGAAAGGTGTACTAAAATATCTTACTGAACTTGCTGCTTTGCCAAAATTTAATCAAGTAGAAATTAAATTATATTTCTCAAAAATCTGTTTACAATGTAATTCAAAGCTACACAAAGTTAAAGTTACATGTTTAGGATATTGATATGTCTCATGTATCTGGGACAAAGGCACATACATACAGTACATACAGTATATCCTACTTAGGTAGAGTGTAAAGTGTACTCCAGCGAAAACTGTCTTAACAAAGTTAACCCATACAGACTATACAGAAAGTCTTTATACTTATACAGTACTTTAGTTTGATAATCACAGCAGAGAGTCTCTAATGGGTGCAATCATGGTATTCTTCTGGCATCATGATGCACAGCATGACCAGCACCACTTCTACATGTGGCACTATAAAAAATAAACTGCTGCATATTAAGCCTTTTACCTAACATAAAGTTGTAAACAAATCCTCCTAATCCTAATTTTTAGCAACTCAAAATAACCAAACACATACAGTATAAACAATAGTTGCTCAATTAGCATATGCAACTTTTTCTGGTATCAGAGACTATAACACAGTAACTTTCAATAACACTGTATGTAAACATCACAGCTTAAACATGCAACAGTATTACATACCTTGCTCCGCCTACCAAGTGTGCAATACTTGGGAAAACAACAAAGGAATTCACAAACAGTGCATAACAATGTTAATACCAAACCACACAGTTTAAAAGAATGAATAACACTATATGAATAACATATTATGCTAACTAACTTACATGTACCACAGAGGTTTTGTTAATCAAGTGAAATTCTGTCATGCAGCTATACATTTCCTGGTCTCACAGCATCAAAAACCCCTCACCTACGTGAGTGACTGACCATGAGTGAATGACTGAGCTAGCTGTATTTTAGACGGATCCAGTGCCCGTTGGTTGGGAATCACTGCTCAAGACACTGTGATTTATTGCTGCATTCACGTGCTCCTTGGATGGTCCCATTTCCCAAGTTGGGAAGTTGTTCTTCCAACTTCGGTGCGTTCATGAGCTTTTAAGTCGTAATTTGGAAACAATATGGTAAGCTACAAAAAAGATAACTATTTTGTTTTATTGTTTTATTGCTCCGAGTGTTTTAAATGTTTTAACACATTGTTAGCGGTTTCCAGGGACCTCCTTCTCTTTGGTTGGCTGAGAGTCCCAGACTTGTTGCTGCACCAGTGCATTCCCTAAAACCACTTAAATATTGATCTACCTGACTTGTTCAGGTTTGATACTAATCAATAACTTTTCTAACTAATCTAGATCACCCTACATGGACAGCGGTTACAGCTAATACCATATTACAAATTACATTTGAGCAAGGCGTGCACCAAAATTTTCACAGACTTTCCAAGTTGTTGTTCGGACTTGAGGAGGTGTTCACGTGAATTTTTCCAGTCGGGAACCAATTTTTCCGATTAATCCGACACCACATGAATGCAGGGTATGTTACACCCAATAATAAAGGTTTTGACAATATAAACAAAACAATGTTTCTATTCTTAGTCATAGCGGGGCTAAACTGTAAAGTTTGTCCTAAATGTAGCACTAGAGGAAATCTGTACAGCATACGACACCCTCTGTCCCTGGACTCTCAATTCAGATACGGGAACTGGGAAAAAATGGACGGACAGACAGGAAATACATGTTGTGTGTATAGAATAGACCAACATAGTAAAATTACAATATGGACAATCAGGATGATCCCATTTTTTGGGGGGTGGTCCCTGCTGTTCTGCATGGAATTTCATTCAATTTTACTGCATTATATGACTATTGCAAACATTACATATCATTTAAAATGTAATTTTTAATAGTAAAGTTAAGACAATCCTGTAGGGCAGTTCAAACCTATGGCACCAGTGTTAAATTGCTACTTTTTTGCTACTATTCTGTTTTTACAGTTTAATTTGACTGTTGTAATGTTTGGCACTTTGTGTTGTACAAATAAAATAAATCCACTGCCTGATGACTATCACAACCAGAGTGGAAAAACCAGATGGTAGGACCCAAATGCACGACCCAGAGTCAGAGTGCGGAGTGTTCGGTCTTTTACTCACAAACAGGGTAAGTACAGCAGGCAAAGTCCACACGAGCATACAATTCCAGTAGGGATGAGGCAGAGACAAGGTCCACAGACAGGCAGGATCATACACAGAGAATCAGTAAACTACCAGGAGAACACCAGGAGAACACCAGGAGAACACCAGGAGAACACCAGGAGAACACCAGGAGAACACCAGGAGAACACCAGGACGCTAGATACACAGATACTAGGACGAACTGGCAACTAAACCAAGGCGGAACACAGGTATATATACACAAAACAGGAACTTAACAAGCTGACTGAGATAATTACTAATCAGACTCAGGTGAGGCATGAAACTGGCAGGAGACAGACTAAACCAGGAAGCAAAGATAAACACAGAGGCTAACAAACTAAAACGGAAAACAAGCTTATGGCAATGGGCGGGACGTAACAATGACAGTAGATTGAACTGAAACACTTGTTTATTTGTACAAACACTGAAAAAGTGAGTTTTCCATGATATGTCCCCTTTAAACATTGTTCCCATAACACCTTTTTCATATTCACAAAACAATCAATCTTATAAATTGTGCTTTATATAAGAATTTCAGGGATAATTCTAAGATATAGCAAGCATATCTTTTGGATCACTTTGGGAAGTCTGCATTATAAATGTCAATAAACCAGTGGTTCTCAAATCTAGGGGCAGTATGGTCACTAGTGGGCCTTTTGTTTATACCTTACCTTTTTGGTGTAGTGTATTTCAGTATTTCTTGTGTCCAAGTGGAAATTTTGGCATTCTGGTGGCGCTAGAGAAAAGGTCAAGCGGTCACCAAAAACATAGTTCTTCTTTTGGGTACAATGAATGTCCACACCAGATTTTATGGAATTTATCAGACAGACCAATGGACTGACCTCACAACTTGCCCGTGGACTATAGACCCTTTTCATTTTGACTTGTCAAAGCAGGCTAAATAATAACATTAATGATGGCTCCATTCCATTAAGTGTCCCAGTAAGCCATATCAGTGAGCATGCACAATACTAGAGACCTGGAACTGGCTTAACTAAATAGAATGCAGCCATCATTAATTTTACTTCAAAAGAATTATACAGTATATTATGAACAAATGTAAAAAGTGCCTTGCATGAAATTTGTGTACAGAAATTATTTTGTCCCTTTCACTCTCTGTTTAAATGGTGTTTGTGGAACTGCAGTGTCTTTAGGCTGGAGGCGCTGAGCGTGCCAACAGTCTACTTAGTGTACTGGAACCATCTGCTGGGATTGCATTGTTTCTCCCTGTGGATGGGACTGAGTGCAGGGATTGCAGTAAGAGGCCTGGTAGAGTCAGCGCCAGCAGCTCTTCAGCTGAGTCAGGTAACATTCGAGGTCAGACACACTGTGAAATTCATTCACTCACCTGTCTACCTGCCACGTTTAATTTGGAGCGACTGATTTCCAAATCACCAGATAATTGATTGTCCACTTAATTCATATCATATCATATATCATATCAGAAGTCTTTATATATCATGTTGGAGTCTAAAATGTAGGTAAGACCAGATTCTTGACAAGTGTTAGAGGTTATTATTAAAAAATGAATAACGTACTGTATGTAATAATGCCAGCAGGCATGAGTGTGGTACTTTCTCTTGAGTCCTGGTAAAAAGCTTTGCTGCAGCATTCTGACAGCCTGCAGCTGAGCCACTGCCTGATGGTTAAGGGGAGTAAATAAGCCTTTGCAGTAATCAAGATGAGAAGGACATAAAAGCAAATATGAATATCTCTGTGCAATATGTTTTAATTTGAGAAAACAGGACTCAATTAAAACTTTATTTCTCCTGGCAGCTGACCGGTACATCCACTAACTACTGTTAGGGACTGTGAGTGTGAACACAGTGGTCTGCTGTTGTTCACTGAGCAGCTTCACTGTGCTCAAGGGCCCCTCAGCAGTGGGGGTTTAAGGAGCTGGAAAGTATTACTTACTCACTTTCTCCACCCACATTTCCCATCTGCTTCCTTTCAGATGTGGAATGAAATGAACACTTTGCAGTGAGACATCTATCTCTGCCCCCCCCCAATCCTCAGTCCCTTATCAACATTTTAACATAAATATAAGGAATATAAGTCTCTGCACTGCTGCAATTTTGTTAACCAAAGCCATGATTTGCCAACTCTCCTTTAAAAAGGACATTCAAATTAAATTGTGTATCATTGATTATTTTGTGAAGTAGGTGTCACATTTTCACAAGATGGATATTTCAATTTAGAGCATTTTTTTCAGTTTATTAGACTGTCTTATAGGACTGGCCCAGCCTGCTCAGACATACTGAAGTGAAACCTGTTTTCTGCGAGAATGCATTGATATACAGCTAGTGTTATTGAAAAGGCTGGCAGGGTGAATTATACCCTGTCAAAGCCTGCACAAACTTCAGCCTTGGGCTCAGCCAACAATTTAGCAAGCTAATTCATCATGTCTGGGCAGGGGACAGTGCAAGGCAGGTTATTGTGGCTGGAGTGGGGTTAATGAACAGTGCACAGCCTCACACCTGACGAGGACACAAATGATGGAGCTGTTAAAAGACTGCTGGACAGCTGTGTTTAGGTGTCCCTGTTCATTTTCTACTGTGTATCAGCTGCTGTCTCATTATCGCACCATGAGCCATGGCAGCTTCATTTGTGTTTTAGTTTGATAAACATTTTTTGGAAGCAAAACTGCTGTAGAGGCAGAATTAGTCTAATTTCTGACATAAATATTATAGCTAGAGCCAAATCAACATGCATTTTTGAAATGCACATTAGCTAAGTGGCAAACTGAAGGACATAGAGGACATTATATTTTTTAATATTTAGAGTTTATTCTTTACTATTCAACCTTTCCAACTACCTAACAAGAACTGGTTAAAGCAGTAATTACAAATTCCAGTATACATAGCCATTCATGACCATGTTCTGGAGTAGCTAACTAGTGTAGTTAAGCTAAGATTTAGGCTGTCTTATTTTGTAGCAGCAATAATATTGTGTTGTTGGGGGGTATCAGAAAAAACTGTAAACAGTATCTGACACATTATAAAGTTGTTGTGTGTTAGCAAACAATTACTTATTTACATCAAGCAGACACAGAGAAACATCAATATTCATTTGGAGTTGTGTTAGTGCTCATGTAGGGGAAACACGTTAAAGTTATATTATCAAATACAGGGCACCACCTTCAATTGAAGGAAAATAAAAAATTATTAAATTGATCAGTCTTATTACCTGAGGGATGAAAACTCAATACACTGATCCTTGATCTCTACTTTAAAGAAATGTCCACAGACAAAACTTGGTGATAGATATGAACATTTATTTATAACTAAATGTTTATTAACATGTCAATAGTGTGAATATACGAGACAATACGTAATGATATGATGTGAAATAAAATCAAATAAAGTAAAAGAAAGGTTGGTTTGAATAACAATTTCAATAATGAATTATCTTTGGCGATAGTAATAGGAATATGTGACTTAGGTGAAGAACGAATAAATGCTAGGTTATTAATTTCTTTCTCTAAGACCTAAATTTAATATTCTGAGCCCTATCCAACATCAACTCTTTATCACAGCAGCAGACTGAGTTTTTGCCTACTTTTGCAGATCGGTTCAATGAAGTCTTCTGGCAGAGGGACCAAAACTGTCGCTTTCAGCGACGGTTTCCCATCACGGTTTCCCAGCGAGGAATCGCTCACTGGAACACGGTGGTGGTTAGTTGTCTCGAGCAGCGACGTTTCTGGTGGTCTTGGATTGCCCACTAGCGTGTGGGTGCAAAAGTCTCTTTGGCAAATGCTGCCGAAGGAATCGTTTCCACAATGGGCAGGCAAGCGCGGTGTGTGATGGTCTTGATCCGTGGGCTGCAGCTGGAGTCGGATAGCAGCTCTGCTAACTTCTTCTTAACTCTAAATCCTTCAAAATAAACTTGGAGATAGTTTCGGTGGCCTATCGACACTACTTCCAGAGTTATTATGAATGCTGAATTAACTGAGGTATAAAGCAGATCACAAAAACTGGGTTTAAAAATTAAAATATATATAAAATACGCGCAACTTAGGCGACAGAAAGAAAAGGCTGGAGATGATTAAGAAAATCCAAATCTCAAAATGAGTCAAAATGAAAAGTGAGAAGAGAGCGAACAAAGGCGATCCGAAGGTTTTTATATTACCGTCAGATGAGGCGGAGAAAAGGTTTTTCCGCGCCAACTTGCTGTGCGTCTATGGGTTATGTCCTTTCCCTTTGTTCTGAAAGAAAAAGCGTGGTTTCTTCTAGTCTACTTTATAAGAATATATATATTTGATACGCGCCGTGCAGCAGTCACATACTTCCCATCACTATAGTCAAATCAATAGCGATTATGCCACGTAAATGTAACAGGTTTGTATCAAAACATACAGTAAGCATATAGTTTTACACATAATTCGTGTCTCAAAACACTGTTAATCATAATCTAAATCATAATTTCCTACTTACTATAAAAAGAACAACATCAATACTGCCAATGAAATGGCATCCGTTCTCATAGTTCGTTTGATTCATAACTTATTGCTTATAATTAAAACAATCCAAAAATACATTGGCTATAAGACTCACAAACATATGGTCACTAGGTGGTACTGTGGTACCGTGGCAAAACAGTGTGTTAAACCTGAATATTGCATCTACTCCAATTTTCATACTTTAATCACCAGAACTGGACCAGTCATCATAAGAAAAGAATAGGCATGCGTTAAACAACATTATTACATCATTGACTACTTTAATAAGGTACTTTATCAGAATCCAACTTTCTTAACATTCAGAGGACCCTTCAAAGTCCCTTTCTCAGGAATGTATTTCGAGATTTATGGCACAGCTGTTGAGTTTCTTTCTTATCTGAACCATTGGGGGAAGAAATGCAGATTCAGTGTGTGTGAAAGGGGGGGGGGGGGGTGAAAGTCTCAGACAGAGGTGTAGGGGAGAGAGCAGACTGCTCTTTGTTTTATACTCTGTATGTCCTTTATTCAGTCTCTGCAGGTAAAGGTCCAGTCTCTGTCTCCAAAGAAGATAGTCTTTTTGATTGTCCATTATGTTCTTGGGTTTCCTCGTTGTCTGTAATAAGAGGGATTACAACCAGGCTCTCTGGGCCGTTCAGATGGGCAGTCAATCTTATTAACATAACAACAGTTTGGCTTCGGGGGAGCCAGAAAGTGTCAGGGTGGATGGGAGAAGGATCCAAAAGCAGACAGGAGCACAAGTGACAAGAAAAGGCGAAGTTTATTTAGCTGACACACAGAAGATCTCACAAGGGGGTTAGGCGAGGTGCTGACGTGATGTGGGTTAGCCGTTTGGAAGGGAGGGTGAGGAAAGGATCACTGAGGTTCGAACTGCAGACGGAGAACCGAGGGATCCAGGTGTAGACTGCTGGAGACACAAAAAATACACAGGGATTACCAAAAAGAGTTTCAACAAGAAAAAGTTTCACTAGCGTTTTTATAACGGCAGCTGGCCTGAGACGTGTATCTACCACGGTAGCTGAGTAACGATCTGGCGACAAGTGGAAGGAGACCCAGGGTAGATATACTGTGGCTTGATGAGTCTGATGAGAAGCAGGTGAGTTCAGTTGCTGCGGTCTTCAGGTGGCAGAGGAGACCACACCCACGTCACACACATACGCACACCAAAACAAACAGGGGATAACAGGGAACACTAGGGAGAAGGGAAAGAATGAAACATGAAGGCCTACACAACAGATACGGCCGTAGCCATGACAGAAAGTCTGGTTTTCCAGATCTGTGGGGCGTCAAAAATGACAACTTTACGGTTGCGAGGGATAAATCAGTTTTTAAATCCGGAGAAGCACCCAGGACGGGGTGTTGATTCAAATCACTAAAAGGTCCGGCAGGGCTGTAAACATTCCTGCCCCTTTTTGATCTTTTCCAACTTACTCAGCTCTGGTCCACATGGTTTACATACTTATTTAGCAGGACAAGGGACGTTTTCCTACACCCACCTGATGAATGGAAGTCCCATATTCACTCTCCTTGTAGCTCTGTTTTGGTTTCCACCAACTCCTGAGAAAGACAGGCTATCTGGCTCTTCAGCTGCTAAATGCTCCACTATGTTCACCAGCTAGTTTCTAACTGTGTCTGTCTGGTGGTTGGTGCTGAGAGGGTAGTATGACTGAAAACAGCTGCCTGTATTAAGTTCTGGGTCATGTTTGTTTTGATTGACAGTTGTCTCAGCCTATCACAGTCAGTCATGTTTGGTGCCACGTACTACTCCCAGTGTCAACCTAAATAATGCCAATCAGTACATGTGTCCCAATACCGTATTATGTACCAATAGTATATGGTGTGTACTATGTGCTAATTTTCATAAGGTACTGTTTTTTCAGTGAATATACAAGAAATCTTTACCGCTTCACCATTTTTTATATGAGCAGGAAATAATAAAATGCGTGCACAACTGGACGTCAATCAAACTGTGACTTCAGAATGCCACTGCCAGTTCAACTTCAAAATGTTTAATTACTTAAACTTATTTTTCCAAAGTCTTCCTGTAGCTGCCTCACCACCATTCACAATTTATTTTAATTATTTGCTACTGTAAGAAGTCCTTCCAGTTTCTTTTGTGCAATGCATTGTGGGAGAATAGTGTAAACATTGTTGAGCACAATGTAGAACACAATAACACCATTAACAATTCAGGAACACAGCTAAAATGAGACTTACATCCATAAATCTGTTGCCCTGGTGCTTGCAAGGATGTGGTTCCCTACACACCTACCTCCTTGAATGCTACGATATACTTGCCTACCTATACCTGCTTAGAAGGAGCATGTAGAACTGGTAAACATTAAATAACTTCCCAGATGGTATGTCCATGTTTTTTACAGTCTATGGCACATTGTGAGGAAGGAAGAGATGGGTAGGGTGAGGAAAGAGAGTTCTTGAATCAAACCAAAGTTCACCAATGTGATGTTGAACGTGGTCCATAAAAAACACAGAGAAACACTTGGAAGAAATGACTGATATGAGAATGGCTACATAGAAAAGTTTGGAAGCAACCAAGGAGGAGGAGGCTGTATTTAGGCTATATATAGCTGATTTTGCTAAATATAACTGACAGGAGTGCAGGTGAAGGTCTCCTGTCTGTCTTCAGACTGCTGCAGACTGTTTGTTGGTGACAGGAGGTGAGGTTGACTAATTGAATTTAGGTGGAAATCTCACCTCACTCATCATCAGCCATTCATCATCTGTGCAGCTCTGGGGGCTCTGATGTTCAGCTTCTGTACATCTGTGTTGACACAAGGCACACATGTTGTGCAACCTCTCAGCGTTAAAAATCCAGCCAGTGTGTCCGGATGTGATGGTGTTCGTAAACGGGAACACGTGTGTGACATACTATCTTGACCCATTGACTCAGCACACACACTGCTTGGGTGCGTCTGCTACTTTTTGCGGTGATAAAGAAGCTCAGTAGGCACTGATTTATGGCCATGGCACTGCTGGAATGACCCATCGCAGTCGCAGTGCTGAGACACACACCGAACATCCATCAACACTGCAGGGACAGCCCTCCATAAACCTCACATCACTAAATCATTGAGAGCGAGTAGAGTAAAGCAGAGGATGGGTTTTAAACATAAAATACTCTTTTCTCAATAATTAGACAAGTTGTGGGGCCAGTAATGTAATTCTTTATTGATCCCTGAGGGAAATTGTCTATCCTCTTAATCTTCCTCCACATGGAGGCCAAAGGTCATGGTCAGTAACAGAACAGCAAGTGAGCCAGTGGGGACTCAGTGTTTTGCTCAAGGACACTTCAACAGGGCAGTGGTCCAAGATTGGGGTTAAACCTGAGTTCTTTATGTGAAGGGCAAGCTGCCAGGAGGCCTGAAGGAGAAGTAATGATAATGACAGAGAATTAAGAGAGATAGCAAGTGACTGGAATATGACTCTGGCTCATACATCACATACACACGCAATACATATTTAATTTTCTTTGCCAGATACATTTCGGAGTAAACGGAACACTGAAGAGATTAAGTTTGCTGCCAACATCTTTTCCCAACCAGGAAGTGTGACCTTCTTATACTGCACAGAAGTCATAAGGAGGACGTCAAGGTGGTAGGACTTACTGAGGTCCATGTTGTGTGCAGTGGGTTTATCAGAGCTTTTTCACTGAAAACATGCCGACTGCTGCTTGAAACCAGGTTGATGAGAGCACTAGACTGAACCAAAGCATCAGTGAAATCAGTTGCGGGCCGTAAAACCAAAACAATGAGCTGAAAAATGCTAAACGCTCCATAGAGATGAGGAAATCTGCAGTCAGGTGATAATTCTCTGTGGGTTTGACATTACACAGTCATTTGGGCCATTGTTGATATAAAAATATTGATTAGTTCAACTTTAAGGTTAGGGAAAGATCATGGTTTTGGTTAAATATTTAAAAAGGCCACGGTCTTGAGCTTCAAGTCAGTGCAGACTTTATCAAGACCTTTTTCCTTAACCTTCATCAACTGTTTACTGTAAGTTGCCTTAACATAACCACAGTTCAGTTGCCATGAGCAAATGTTGTAGGGAAACAAATGAAATACATTTTCCTGACAGTATTAAGTTTCTTCTTCTATTGTCACAGAAAAAGTGTCATGAATCCTCCCTGATCTCCCAGTATTCATATTAATTTATTCAGTCTAATAATTTGCTTTTCCGGTTTACTAACTCTCATGTAACTTCATAACCTGCCACTCCCTCCTGCTCTCCAGTAACCCCTTTGCCTCACCCAGCCTGCTTCACCCAATCACCCACCTGCTTCCCATTCTCTCTGATTAGATCCAGCCCCATATTTACCAGCCCGTTCCTTTACCCAGTTGCTGGATTGTCTTGTGCACTACAGTAAGGTTGCCAGCATTTGCTGCCTCACGGATTTGCTGCCTCACGGATTTGCTGCCTGATCCCTGTCAGTTAAGTTTGCCTTCCTCTGACTGACGTATTGGTGTTTTGACCCTTGCCCGTTTGCCGAATTTAGTTTTACTTGGGCTATGTATATGGGAGTCAGGGTTGCTGAAAAGACTTGTGGCTGTTGTGTTCTGAAGTCTTGCCTGGGGATTCAGGTGGTTATCTCTGACATTCTGGTAGATGACAGCCACAGACTCCAGGTGCTTTTTAAATCTGGCCGGGACTATGCGAGTTATCCAAAATTATTTTCTTGGTTTCTGGGACAATGAGACCCCAATGGCAGACAGTTGCAGAGGATAAGAAAGAAACTCTAAAAACAGGGTGGCACATTGCCTAATGTCTACAAGGACCATCCTGCAGCAGAACCATCTCAACTCTGACCCCTGCTACAGCAGCCTGTTTCATGTTGAAGTGTTCCTCAGTGAGTCACTGTGCCCTAACAGGATCACTCACTGCACGTTCCTAAGGAGTGTCAGAAAACAGCCAAAAACAGGAATGAACAGAAACAAAATGGACAGAAAAGTGGCAAAAAGTAAGTAGCTTTCATGTCTCACAAACTGCCAAATGTGTTCACGTTGATGCAGATACTCTAGGTGGAAATTTCAGCACTTCTTTTCAGATAAACATCAGTGACTAAAAATAATGCAAAGATACATCCTCCAGACCCTTTGTTTTTGAGCCACATTGTTAGGAAATGTGGGAGACAATGTAAAGTGTATGATGTGTCTTTATTGGATTAGATTAAAAAAATGGAAAGCAAAAAGTTTCTGGTCCGAATCAGTTAAGTTTGTAGACTTGGAGAGTTTTCCCCTTGGTTTGGTTTCTTTTCACACAGCGAATCCTAAACGCATCACTGCAAACCACGTGAGAATGTTCACTCCGCTTATTGGTCAGATGTCTCTGGGGATGTTACACACGGTAACAGTAGGTGGCGGCATGACCATTGACGTTGGTTTGTAGTCTGCCAGTAAAACCAAAGAAGAAAGTAAATAGTGTTCTGGACTAGTGCATATTTCTGTGAGAGAAACATTGCTGGTTCGTTCTCCGGCTAGCTGCTGCTACTAGAAACAGTTTGCGGGCTCTGCCGCATCCCAGAATGCAAAGCTCATCTGGCTACAGGAGCCATTTAGCTCAAACTTGTGGAGTACACCTGGTAGTTGGGTCGGATCACATTCCCACTACAAACGAACTGCTCCAAAGTTTGTTTGGAACCGGACCGAGACCACCTCCTTTAAAGGGTTTCGGTACGGTTGTTTTTGGTCCACTTCCAAGTGTGATTACTGTGTTCATACCTGCCCAAACGAACCGCATTAACCAGGCAAACATACCAGGGTTCGTTTTAACCGAACCAAACAGGTTAGGTTTGAAAACGCCGTAATACTAACATCATCTCCATCCGAAGCCCTTGGAAAATTACATTAACGTTAGCTTACATTTTCAAAAATGTCAGCGTGCGGGCCTGCATGGTTTATGCCAGCTGTTTTGTTGCTGCTCTTGTCTCATTTTCAGTGAGATTGTAAATTAACTTAGTCCATATGTCTGTCATTTTTTCCAAGAACCGCCAACGTTGGCTTACATTACAGGCAGAAACGCAACATTACTAAAATGCAAGATATTGGTGCAACAGGTCAAGCTTCTAAATCAACAGAAGGCACTGTTTTAGTAATCAGGAGCATACAATGATTCCACTGATGCAAGCATGTCTTTGAGTAAGATTGCATTATGAAAGTAATTAATTCCATTATTCCATCTACACGAGTGTTTAGTTTTTATACACTGATGAAAATTTTAAACATTTCATCATGGCTTTTGTTTTCAGAGGTTACTTTTATTTAGTTTGAGTTTCATTTTTGTCATGGGGTAAGGTCACCAATTATATTTCATCCTAGTTTTCATTGACGAAATGAGGACGGGAGAGGCATCTCCTCCATATAAGACCTGACTCTGACCCTCTTTCTCTCTGTTTTCTGGTGCCTTTGCTGTGTCTCCGCCAGCGCCTGTGTGAGTCACAGTGGTAGTCAGCAGTGTGGCCTCAAAGCCTCCGCTAATTCTGTCCCTCTCTCATAAAACAACTAAATGATGTGATAGCAGATGCACAAAGCAATGAAGCTGCAGTGGTTTAAATAACAGAGCTGAACAGAGTATGAAATCCCTCAAGGAGAAATTATGAAAGGGTGCAGTAATTCAACACCAGACAAAGGTTCAACACAATACGCCACCAGACAGGAGAGACACTGTTTGGTGTAATACCCCTAGATCAAATAAGAACAAGTCTGCTGGGAAAAAAAGCTGGTGCCAGAGGATTATGGGTGCAGATATTGTTTGTGTGCTAGCCTGGACCAGCCAAATATCCTAGGAATTACATTTGTGTTGATTCCACACCCCACCATTGGCATCCAATGCCAATGATCAGTGGCATGTAGCGCGTCTGATTGTACAGCTGCAATTAACGTTTTTATGAACTCACCTCACCTACCTTATTCATTTGCCAAATAAGGCTTCTTCTAACCTTAACTGTACCGTAGTTACCATGAGCACATATTGTAGAAAGGGAGAATGACTGGCAATTGGCTTTTTATTAGTGTCTAGGCTATGGACACTCTCTAACATAAAATAGTGATGACTAAAGGAAAGAAAGCAAAGGCTGGCTGGCAGTGGTTTGTTTGGAGCTCACCTAGAGTCAGCATCAGCAGCAAGCCCAAGCACACAATTTCCTCAAAGACACTCATCTTCAAGGTTTGTTGTTTTTGTGGTTGGTCCCAAAAGGAAACAAATTTGGAGGTAGTTGGCTTAATAGTTCTCAGCAAAAGATAAGGAGGTCTCTCTCAGTCCAACCGTAGCTCAACAAAGTCAAACACTTTCCAATACTACTAAGCATGAGTACTTGATATACTCAAGTTGATAAGCCCTGCTTGCCATTAGCCAGCCAAAAAGAAAAAATGAAAGGGAATAATATTGACCACCTACTCAACACTGGGTTTGCAAAGTTGTCCAATATCAGTGTTATTGTCTACTGATAGGGTTACAATGTTTTGTGCCAGTGCAGGAAGGAAGTGCCCTTTATGTTGAAAGTTAGGGTGTGGAGGTCAGGGTGGTGATGGGCATGTAGCACATCTGACTTTCATGCATGAGATCGAACAGTTAATGCTTGCTGTCTTCAAACTGTAAGCACGATCTTTCCCTAACCTTAACCATACAATAGAATTTTAAAAACTTGTAGGTATCAGAATTCTGCTCATATACTTTCCATACTAGCTATAGTAGCATCTTAAGTTGCTCTTTAAGGCGATATTAAAGCCTGGATCCTTCGTCCATGGTCAAAACATGACCTATGCAAAATTTGGATGAAATTGAAATAGAATCTGTTTCACTGACTTGCACATATGAAACAAAAAGCTGAAATATAGATACTCGTGTTATTGTCTTCTCCGTATTTCTGGAATTCCAAGAAATTTTACCAGCACACAGAACCATCATTTATATCCTTGTGTACAAGGCCCACATTCTCTGTCATAAAGGACTGTATTTATTGGTTTTGTTAGGTTAATTTGGCCATAACATGATGGCGTGGGGTCATGAGATCTGCCGTATGTAGCACTTTCACAACCTCACCCTCCTCTGCTGACGCAGGTGCTGAAGGGATGCAAGATGCTGGCCATGTCAGTGTGTTCTATGGGCCGGATCCCTGGAGGCTACATCACCAACCACGTCTACAGCTGGGTGGACCCTCAGGGCCGGAGCGTCTCCCCGCCGCCCGACAACATGGAGGCCAACCAGAGGCAAGGGCACGGCATGGAGGAGAGGACGGTAAGAACAATGTGTCGTGGTAGTACAAGAGACAAAAGGTCCAGTATATATGGCAGGTGTAGTAGATGTGGTGCATTGCATCAATCAATCATTCAATGATAATAAAAATAATTAAAATTTAATAAAACATCTGAACCACAGACACATAAGTGCAGACTTAAAAAGGGAGTACCTTTCTCTGAAAGCATCATTTCCTTTCACTTCACTGGGTTTTTGAAATGGCATCTGTCGGATTCAAAAGGATGATACCGACGTTTCTGTAATTGTCCTCCCACTCATGTCTAACAGCATCAGTTCAGGTGTGGAATGGCTCTCTGAGAACAGTCATCATGACCTTTGGTGTTGTGACATTTTGGAAGACAGACTCATCCTACAACAAAGTCATCCACCACAGGACCGTGATTCTGACTGCTCCCCAAGAGAAGATTTACTCAAATTGAGTCATCTGAAAAATACACCTGTGACCATGCTTTCTGATTGGATAGATCACCATTACACACTGATCTCTTTGGTGAAAATATAATACTAAAAACATCTTACAACACAACAGGAATGTAAAACAAACTGTATAGTCAATCTCCTACTTATGTAAATGTGACAGAACCAGTACCAACAGACAGGTTAGCAGGGAGCCAATGTTGTGATACAGTGTGGAGGCATTCCTGTGTATCTTTATTGTGAGAGTAAAAAAATTGGGTCAAATATAAGGTAATAATAAGCTCAATGATGCAAATAATCATCAATAAACAGCCTGAAAATTACATTTGTGGCAAAAACAATCCTTTCTGTAACTAGTATGTTACCATATTTCAGTCAGCAACCTGTCTTCTATAAATGGCGTTTATACTTTATTCTGCCAAATACATTTAGCAAGAAACGTAATTGCTGCCTGGATTATGTTTCCAACGAAGAAAGTGCTACATTTTTGTTCCACATGTAAGATGTAAGGAAGTGGCTACGGTGGATGACGGCTGTACAAAGCACAGGGTTTGCATCCTCAGTGGTTAGATCTAGGCAACAAAAGCTCTTTGGTAATAAACACGTCCTGTCTCGTGCTTCAAATCAGTGTTGTTTTTTTTCCAATATTTAACTAAGATGACTAGCTTTTCCTAGCCATAACCCTTAATAGTTCAGTTGACTGCCTGAACTAGCTTCCAGATTTTGCTTTATAAACTACAAAGTCACATATCATGAGTTGACAGGGCCATTGTAATACACTGTAGGAATATCAGGGGGGCTTTGCCCTAATGGCAGCCAGGTCTGCACCAAACAAAAATGATACCACCTTGAAAAGGGAAGGGGACTCAGGCTTGTCTAATAAATGTCCAGACAGACAATCAAAAGAAAAATTCCATTCCAACATGGCTAAGCCTCCTGTTAAGATGTGTAGTAGGAGCGGCAGGAAAAGGACCTAAATGCAGACAGCTGAGGAGGCTCAAAACAGATTTAACTGCTTACTTGACACTAAAGGCAGGCAGGTAAGTCCGAGTCCAGGAAAACACAGATCAGGAACATGAAGACAATGCTCTAGGGACACTGAACTTATCCAAACACAGGACAATGAACTGACATGGAACAGAGGAAAAGGACAGATACAAATAGGAAGAGACTGACGAGGGAATCAGGGGCAGGTGTGAAATGGGTACATGTGAGGCCAATCAACAGACAATCAAGACTAGGGAAGACACAAGGGCAGGAACACACTGGAAACAAGAGACAAGACTTAGGAAACCAAACAAAGACTAACGGATCATGACAACTTCTAAGTCTTAAAATAAATTTTGGGTTTTGTAAGAGCCAGTCCATAATTACTGTGCAGTCCTTGTTTGACAAAATGGTTGTTTTAGAAATATGAAACAAAGTCTAAAGTGGCTGTATATGATTTTGGAAATTAACTTTCTGTTTCATCTGGTGTAAAAGTATAGTATTAGCAACATGAGCTCTGTTTCTTGAGTCTAATTGAAGACTTGAAGACAAACATTAATCAAGAGCCTGTTTGTGATGACACACTTTTACAAGTGTGTTTTAATGAACTTGGTTTCTACAGGGCGACAGTGAAAGTATTGAATTTGGGTTAAAGTTTAAGAACAGCAGTGGCGCTATTAGTCCTTAAAGTTAGTCTATATAAATAGGGTTCAGCATTGTTCATGCAGAGCTCCACCCATGACCTGGATTGGGAAAACTGGATCAGTCCAACAGAGATTGATTCCAGTTTAGAGTTTTCTGGAGGAAGGGGAGACTGGCATTTGATGTCCCCATTGCCACTGTAGGCAATGGCTAAAACTGCTGCATAAGTAGCTTCATGCAGCCAGTCAAGCAAGCTAGTACCTCTGAAGGCAGCTCTGCACAGCTCTGCAGATTTGAATGGGACTCAGTTGATGGGTGATCAGTCAAAAAGCTGCTCAGGAGCTGATTTACACCTACTGTATTAAATGTTGGTACAGCAGGGGAACAAGAGGATACTTCAGAAAACTGCTTATATTTGCTTATATTCAGATGACCTGGAGGAGAACTAATTAAAGTGTGAGGAGCATATTTTATGGACGGAGGCCTGAGAAGCTGTTACAATTCCAGAGACAAAATGCCAGCTCTCTGTTTTATGAAACATGTCCATTGGAACTGTTCTCTTGTGTAAGAATTATAGAGCTAAGTTACCCTGTAAGTCCTGCCATCTGTAAGGAGGCTTTTTGTGTGAATCTAGAATTTCACAATTGTTAAATTCCCATTTGTATCACTTTGTGATAGTTAAATTTAACTCTTAGCTATAAGAAATCTTCAATAGTGGCTTTTGAAGTTCAGCCATTTATTTAATTTAAGCCTTATTTTGTGAAAACATGGTTTGAATTAAATAGCAATGCAACAAATGACAAATTGGGAATGCAAAGAGCATCTTTTTCTTAAAGCTGTACCAATTAATATTTTTAATATGAATTGGTGCATATTAATTGGTTAATATATATTTTTATATTACCAATGGATCAAAGTGACTATATGTATATGATAATTATCACCAAGCTCTACAGAGCTCTTAAGCCTTTGGTAGCTCATTATTTGGATTTATGGCCCACAAACTCTGTTTTCATCAACCTGGTTTCCAGCAGCATCAGGCAGCTAATAAACCTGTCCATCACTGAACAGCAGACAGACACAGTTAGCAACTAGCTGGGGAGCACAGTGGAGTCAGATATTTCCCTCAAGAGTTGGTGGAGACCAAAGAAGAGCTAAAAGGAGAGTGACTATTGGATTTACATTTGTAACAGAAACACTCCAAAAAAACTCCAAATGAATGCTAATTGTTGTGTATCTGCTGGATGTGTAAATAGGTAACTGTTTGCCAACTTCTAAGGTGATAATATGTCAGATGATGTTTTCAGTTTGTTGTGCTGCAAAGTGGCAGAAAATCCATTAATGCAGCTTTAAGTTAATGTAGTCAAAGCAATAAATTAAGAACTATTGAATAAATTATGGTTGAGTCTGTGACGACTCATCCACTGTTGGTCAGCTTTTTTATTTGTTTCAGTTTTTCATGTGGCCGTTAGTAGAATCAGAATCAGGTTTATTGGTTTATAGGTTTTCACATACAAGGAATTTGCCTTGGTATATTGGTGCATAACAATAAACATAGTAAGTAGAAAATATAAGTAAAGATAAAAGCAACTACTGCAAGTCAAGAAGCATAAATAGAAATGAGAACATTGACAATAACATATGAAAAAATATTATAAAACAATATGTACAATATGAACGTTATTTAAATGAACGAGATGTACAGGTTTGTGCAGGAATGTGCAAGATATTGACCGGAGAATGTGCAAAAGTTCACAGTATTAAGTTTAAAGAATATTTGCAATGTGCCTGATAGAGTCCAAGAGATGCGCGTTAATGTAACGCATTGATTCAGGTGTGTACATTTACATTAATGTAATGTGAAGAGTACAGAAACCAGTCTACAAGACCACCCACATGAGAGTTTTCTAAACGGACACCCGGACAAGATTGTTAGTCAGTGCCTTGCAAACCATTAGAAACAATTCATATCGGCATTTTTCTGATCTGCCACCACTATGGTTAATTTCTGGTTCATATTCAAGGTCAGGGAAAGATCATGGTCATTGTTAAAAGAAACCAACATTGACGATTTGTAAGAGAGGAGATGGGAAGCACAGTCAGATGCTTTGTAGGTAATTTTAAGGGTTCGAAAATTCTTAAGTGAACAAAAAACCATTGCGTTCATTTTTCTAGTGAGAACATTCTCTACCAGAGAAACTACATGCTCCGAACCAAGTTGGCCATCTTCACCCTTCTTTTAGTAAAACCAGACACAGCCAGCATTATACAGTATATCATGATGCACAGATATGAATTTCCAAGCTACATATTATTAAGTGCTTGCTAATATAAAAAATATTGTCATTACATTTCATTCATCAAGTCTTTGTAAAAAATATATAATAATTGTGAGCTGTTTTTGTGTTTTCCTTTATTCTCTTTTTATTCATGAGTATTTTGTTTTTATTAGTTTATGGTATTCATATTGTCTTTTAAAATGTTTTATTTTTAATTAGGATCGGTGGGACAGAACGTACTGAACTAACCCTCCCAATTAAATATTGTTTTGTGGCAAAATACAATGTGAAAAAAGTGGATCCCATACACAGCTTGATGTACTGTATATGTACATTATAATATGAGTAAATTATTGTACAATTTGTGTCCACATTATGAAATAATATAGGTTAACATATTAATTATCCTTGGTCAACTATCCTCCTATCCTAAATGACACACTATTATTAGTGTCTACTTCTTTTACATGACATACTGCAAAGAGAATTTTCCTAAAAGCATTCAGTGAAAAGTAATGAGTGGCACATGATCAAAGGTGTTCAGTGTGAGTGTATGGAGCACATGGTGTTGGTAATTCTGAGGCAGAAGGAAGCTGTGCTCCTGTGATGCAGTTTCAAAACAGTGGTGGAGTATGAGACGTGATGGCCCTGGCTTCAGTCGTGACCAATCCAATCACCCCTTCTCTTTCCCATTAAAGGCAGTGCACTCTGTGCCACAGCACTCTGACAATTTGGTGGAGGCAGAGAACGCTCCAGAGTGGCTCTGCGGTAAAAGCTTCTCCCAGGAGGAACCTAACATCCTTGTGTATTATGAGGTGCAGAATCTCCACACAACTATAATTGCTTCAATTAATTACCGGCACAATTAATTTTATATCATAGTACAATTGAGACCACAGGGTGAAAATTGGTTTGTTCTGAGTTGCTTGTGTGTTTATTCTCCAAGTTGAGAGTCCTGTATTATTAGTGCTATTTATCCATTTATCCTCCATCTTGTACCCATTTATCGTCCTTATCCCTCATTACCCAAAGGTGAGGGTATTGACCATAGATGAGGGTATTGACCATAGATTGACTGGTAAATTGAGAGCTTCACTTTCAGGCTCAGCTCCCTGTTCAACACAACAGCCCGTACAATGCCCGCATTTATGCAGATGCCGCTCCAGTTCACCTAACGATCTCACATTCCAGCTTCCCCTCACTCGGGAGCAAGACCCTGAGGAACTTAAACTTCTTCACTTTGGGCGGAAACTCACTCCTAACCCAGAGTGAGTAATTCACCATTTCCAAACCCTTCACAATCTGCTGCAAAGCATCCCACATCCTCTCCAATCTCTGCTTTTTGTGTCCGTCATACAAGACTCTCTTTACCCTGTGGCTGTGTTTAGAGATTCTGTCCAAAAAAATCACACTCAACAGAATCGGTGACAAGGCACAACCTTGGTGGAGCCCAACAACCTAATGACAGTGCGCTGATCATATGTTATTATAACCACAATATATAGTAAAATATATCCACATTTTAAATGAGGTACCTCGCCTTAACGTGGTGAGGTCTGGTTCATGTAGTTGTAACAATTATATGGAAGTGAACAAATACACAAGTTTGGATGCTGTACAGCTGCTCAAAGCCTGGAGCATCAACCATCATTCTAGTGTAGTGTCAAGTAGCACAGATCCATTCTGCTGCTACTCAAGTATGTTAGCATGTACTAACTCAAATATTGACAGCAGCAAAATATTTTCTGCATGCACTGATTGAGCTATTGCACACACACTGCAAGAGGAACACGGGACAAGCCAGCAGCATTCAGTACATTTTGTGAAAAAATAAATGCTCTGCTATAGCTTAATCTAGGTGTTGGTGGTATTCACCAGGACAAAATGCGTTTTTGGTTAGCAGCTGCAGTTGTAGTGGAATACCCAACATTGAGTGAGCTACTGCCACTACACTTGAGAAGTCTTTGCATAAGTTTGCATCATGACTCTTTTGACATCTTTTTTGCTGAAGGGATTTATATCACTGTGAAACTGACCAACATAAAACAGCTTTGAAAGGCGTTTTGACATGCATACTAGGCTTGGTAAAGCCACTAAACAGCAAATGCTTGTGATATCTTTGACATGCAAGTTCAAAACAGTAATAGTGACACCAAACGGCATTGATTATTACTGACACACCCTGCTGCATCTTTTCTCCCATTTGGCAGTCCACACTGAGACACCAAAATATGACCCCTGTGACTGCCTTACAGCATGCTTCATGTTGTTGCATCATTTATACACTGAATAGTTTCATAATTGACAACACTGAGGGAACTGAATGTCATGTCTCCCCTATAGGTAAAACTGAATATGGACGATGGTCGCTCTCTGGGCCTAATGATCAGGGGTGGTGCTGAGTATGGACTGGGGATCTACATCACTGGAGTGGACCCTGGATCTGCTGCAGATGCTGGTGCACTAAAGGTACCCCAACTCAAACCTTGATATCAGTCATGAAAGCATTGTTATATTACACCACAAAACCTGTCCAACATCTAATGAGAATTGAGATCTTTGATATGGTTGCAAAGGATCATTACCTGAAGTTATCTATAAGAATAAATAATTCTAGGTTTCACTCAAACCATTATTGTCTCCACCACTATGTTTGGCCAGTACATTCCTACATCAACTAAAATGCTGGGACTAATTCTGATCAGTGCTTCCAGAGGACTTGCAACACTGTAGAATCCTCCCTTTAATTATTATTATTATTTTTACTTTATTACATTTGTAAAAAGTACAGTGTACAATTCAGACATGAAATATGCGTGTTTGTTTTTCAAACTGACTAATTCTGATCAGACTTGAACCCAAATCATAGCCATATTAAGCCTTCAAATCTGAACAAGACTAACACTGTGTCTACACAAGAGCCATAGCATGAGCAACATGTCAGCAGAGCAGCAGCTTCAGTCCTCAGTCTGTGTCTAGACAGGATGCATTCAGGCACAGTACTGAGTGTAGGTCACCCAAGATATGACAGAGAGGGCTCAGAGCCCAATATACAGTCACTGTTGTTACGAGCATAAAACGGAAGAAAGTAGACTTGAGGTGTAAAAATATGCTTTGGATTTACAGCATTATTGATTAGCGTGACACAGATGACTGAAAAACACATCTGAAATGTTTTCTGTGTGAGGCGAATGTTAGTGTGCTGAAGTTGTAGTAATGTATACCATGGTCAGGGTATTAGCATGCTAAATCTTTTTTGCAAATTAAAACTAAACACAAAGTACAGTACAGCTGAGGAGGAATACCATTAGATTTGCAGGCATTAAGAGATAATCCAATTATCGGACAACTTGAAATTTTCACGTGATGAAAAATCGGGGTCACCAAGTTCCTCTGGGAACCACAAATATCTGTACCCAATTGTATGGATATCCATCCAATTGTTATACACAATGCGATTTTGTTTCAATTCTGCACAAAGCAGCTGATTTTTCACTTTTTAAAGAGCAAACTTTGTGAACCATACCAGTATTTTTAAATGCTGTAAACATCCGTCTACTTTCCAAATATAACATAGTGTTTTACACTTTGATGTGGTTTTCCTTCTAAGCATCTGTTTTCTATTCATTTCGGTACTATATGAATTCAAGGCAAGTTTTGAACTGATTTTCATACCAAGTGGAAATTAAATGTAGAAAAACACATTTTAAAAAAAGGTCAGCAGCCATGTAAAGTTCATTTGATTGTGGTAGAACACCCTGAAACCTTAACAAACCCTGCGATGGCCATTTAAGTCTTAGTCATGGATTAAATTAGTTGTTGACATGAACATTTCCGACACTGTGTCAGCTGTCACTGCTGACACCTGCACCCTGATTCTGATAAACCTGTTAGCATTCCTGCTACCTGCTCTCTATTAGACTGCTTAACGTTGCTAACATCTGCTACCTGCCTTACAGCCTCAGTCAGGTAGCTAACTTTACTGCCAGGACAGGCCTGCAAAAATGATTTATTTGCCATGCTAAATCTCTGCTGTGTGCTTTTAGGTCAGCTTTCTGCCTCAACGAGCAGGCCACTCCAACTCTGTGCTATTTTTCAACCTGCCTCAGGCAAGAAGAACAAACGCCAGTGTTTCCTACCTGTAAACAATATGGCTGAAACCTCAATATCACACTGTGCCCTACTTGGGGATAAAAATAAAACATCTCATTTTTGGTTTGATTCCTTACTAGTTCAAACCAATTGGGACACCTGGAAAAAATAGCCTTACACTGAGAGAAAGGAGATTAAAAAAGCAGAGCTTGAAAGGCATTCTAAAAATTCAAATATCCCTTAAAAGATACAATGTGACATTTCTCAGTTTCTTTGACAGAGAGAGATGAAGAGGTACTTTTTTTTACCACCATGGAGGATTGGCATGCTGCAGAACTGGAACTTTTGACATGCTATGGCAGAAAA
Organism: Maccullochella peelii; assembly: GCA_002120245.1. Classification (NCBI taxonomy): domain Eukaryota; kingdom Metazoa; phylum Chordata; class Actinopteri; order Centrarchiformes; family Percichthyidae; genus Maccullochella; species Maccullochella peelii. The sequence goes on from LKNJ01005520.1 coordinate 29,071, forward strand.
TGTGAAAGCAGGAAAAAGGGAGAGAGCAGAGAGGGTGAAAGAGAGGAGGCACTTAAAAAAGAAATAGAGTGGATGTTTTCATATCACCTTTCCAATTCTCACAGATGCGCTGTCTGTAGCCATTCATTGTTGTGGACGAGAGCTGCTGTCCATCCTTACAGTATGTATGTGTGTGTGGTGGTCTAGATGCATCAGATTGAGTGATCCTGCCATTAGAGTGGGAGCAGCAGGTGGAAAAAGAGGCTGTATATCCTTTCCTGGAAAACCATCTCTCCCTCCCTGTATGCCAGTGTTGTGGCAGTAAATAAGATGGAGGGTTGGCTAGACACTGCAGCAGGTGATCATCACAAAGCAAATGTAAGGCATTTTTCATTCAAATACATCAGTTTGATACTGCTTAGACTACAATTAAGAGTAACACCAATTTATGCCCTAAGGCTTTTCTATGATGGCAGTAAAGGAAGTTGATATAACTTTCATTTGATAAACATATGTCCATTTTTTTCAAAGATTACACATTTATTTTGAACTACAGTTCTGATACTGAAAATGAATCGTCTAAGGCTGTATTCAGACAGAATCAGGCATTGCGGCGATTATCGCAGGGTTGTGCGGCGGTGTCACAAAATGGCCATGCTGATTGTAGCACAAGTAGAAATACTAACCAGCAATCCCATTGAAGAGCAATACAACACCAAGCGACTGCAGGGTGATTAACGTCTTTGTACTCCCTTGTGGCAGGGTTGGACAGCTGATGTACAGTCATCACGGTGCCGATCGATCAGTCTCTCTTCACAGTTGCTCGGTAAACAGCGGAATGCTACAGTAAACATGTAGAATGTTACAATGCTACATGGTTGCGTTTTTCCAAAAGTGAATTCTGTTTTTTTTCAGCACCCCCTGCAGCCCCCACCGCTGCAGCCTAGATGCAGTACCCCTGTGCGATTTTGCCACAGCACCTGATTCTGTCTAAATGCAGCCTAACAGTGACTGAAAGCCCCTTTGCTTAGGCACAACTCTCTGAAACAGACAATCCAAGAATCACACCCACTTTGTGCAGTGATTGACCAGGTTTGTGGAGGTGTGAAAGTAGGCAGGGTTTGAACTTTTCTCTCAAACTCTCTTTTGTCATTCTTCACAGAACTACTTCAGTCGTCCCCATTTGTACTATTCATGGCATCTCCCCCCTCTCTATCACAACAGGGGCTTTGCCCCACCTTTGAGCGTGGCCTGTTGGGACACGTATAAACTCTTATGTATTTGCCCCCTCGTCCTCCTGTCCTTTAGTAGCTGGCTACTAAAGTGCCTCCGGAGCTGCAGAGTCTGGATCTGTGGTTGCAGAGCTGTGGAGTCTGGATCGGTGGTTGCGGAGCTGCAGAGTCGTGATCTGTGGTTGCGGAGCTGCGGAGTCGTGATCTGTGTTTGCGGAGCTGTGGAGTCTGGATCTTTTGGTTGCGGAGCCTGGATCTGTGGTTGCGGGCCACCTGCTGCCCCCGTGTTGCTCCTCGGCAGCCGCTGCTGCTATTGTTGTTTTTGGACTTATTATTAGTATTACTACTACCATATTGCTATTAGTATTATTTGTATTAACATTAATACCATTCCCACTACTGTTACTTTACATCTGTATGTAGAACTGAACTGTGCTGTGCTACTGCATGTTCTCTTTCCTCATGCTCTCTCTCTCTCTCCCTCGCTCTCTCCCTCTCCTCTCTCTCAACCCAACCAGTCGAGGCAGATGACCGCCCACCCAGAGCCTGGTTCTGCTCGAGGTTTCTGCCTGTTAAAAGGGAGTTTTTTTCTATAGGCCAAAACGGCAAAGACTACTAGCCAGACTAGTATAAAGTTGTTGATTTAAGGAAGGTCTTGAAACACATGAATTAGCATTGTAAATACAATATAACTTTAGCATATTGTAAATATTTTTTCACTTGGTTCATTTTAGGACAGAGTGCCAGATGATTTATAGTTTTGTTGTTATAAAGCTGAAAGCAGCAGTGTACCCTTGTACACAGTTTGAAATTGTGATTGTAAATAGGCCCGGCTGAAAATCACATTACTCATTTATATTAGTGCAACACAGTGATACTTGGTGTTGCCCATTCATTACTTTAAGAGAATGAAACACTCCATCCACTAGAAAGTGATATAAATCTGCTCTAAATCCATTCCATTAGAGGCTGTTTTCTAACCTTGGAGAGATTGCCTTGACAACAGATTACAAATATGAAGACAAAAACATTTAATTCAGTGTTTGTAGTGTTGAATACTATTTCAGGTGGTATTAAGGTGGTTTGGATGAGAAATATATTGTTACTCTGTCTGAATATTATATTTCACTATTGTTGGAATTCTGCCTCTCAGGACTTAGGCAAGACATAGCTTTTTTTAAGTTTTTGTGTGTGTACTCCATCCCAGTATCTCATGCTACAACTTGATCTTTAATTAGAGTCAGCCCCTCTCTTGCCACAGATTGGTCTGTCATGTCCAGTACACTGGAATGTGTCCTTGACAGGCAACAGAGCAGAGTGGGCTGCTTTCTCCATACAAAGAGTGTCAGAGTAGGAAGAAGTGAAACTGCTGGCGTTAGATAGACAGATATCGGAGTGAATATTGGCCCTTTATTTCGCAGTGGATTACAGCCAGTCCGTATATGTAACTCTGACAAGATGCAGCTAACACATGTCTCATGATGCTTTTTTACATCAACAAAAATACATTCATGCTGATGTGTGTTCTGAGGGAAACACTGGCTATCGGCACAGCCTCTTGCCTGTTTACGCTCAGCTCTGGGCGTTGTAAACAGACCAACTAGCCAACAGTTTGCCAGGCTTGGGTAGAGATGCATGCACAGAAGAAAAGTCCACATTTCTGGTGGGAAAGGGAAACACAGCGACATAAACATTATGAAAGACTTGGATATCAACAGGTTTTTGAATATGAGCAAATATCACACAATGCCAACCTTTTCAAGAAGGTGGTTGAACAAATGAAAGAGGGAGGCTGTCCGCCACCAGTGGAAAACTTTGAAAAAAAATCCTATTTTGACGCAAAGAAGCAAAATGGCTCCAGCTGTTCTACTTTTCCATATTTTAACATGATAAACGGCATGTTAGGGCATTGACCCCTGTCAAACACAGCAAGGCTGCATGTAAACGGGAATATTAGTGGAATATTAATTTTCGTTAGCCATGTAAACAGCTTAGTAGGAATACTGTCTTTTCAGAATAAGGGTAAAAACCAGAAAATTTCGTGCATGCAAATGTAGTCTATGAGATCTCATAAAACACACATACTACGAGGGTAAAGGACAGATGCATATTACACCAAAGGATTATATTGAACTGTGATTGCAACTATTGTAAGCTTCAGAGAACAGCATATTTCTGTAGAGGACATTTTCTTTTATTTATTATTATTGGAATTATATGGCAATAAATGTCTGTTTTATAACCAAATGCATTGCTGTGACTCATTCGCTCCTTAAGACATCTGAGAGTCTTCTGATTGGCCTTTCTTAATTTAGTATATTGCAAGGTAGGTTATCTATTGATAATTATACTGTGTTGTAAAGAGAAGGGTTATGCTACATTACCTGCTTCTGTGTCGTGCTTTTGGGTTCTTGTCTGCCACTCATCCTGAGACTTTACAGTTGCATTAATTCATTCATTCATTCATTTGTATGTCCACAGTTATTAGTGTAGATAGTTCAATAAATCTTTCATTCATAAAGACGTTGATTACATGGTTTGTGTGTAAGAAGTATTATGGTCACTGTTTACGAGTCAAGGGTTTACAACCTCCAGATTGAGACTGAATTAATTAATTGGCTTATCAATCATTTTGCCTTTTCTAAGGGTGGTGGCCCGAGGTGAATTCAATAAAAGTTCTGTTACTCAGTATAAATGCTGATCGTCTCTGATGGCCTGAAGTTGAGTCTAATCACTCTATTTCATATTTTGTACCAATTAATGTGTTTTTGATGCATATTTTGGTAACTACAGTGGTTGTGTGTTGGGCTCTGAGCACTGCCAAAATGCGGGTGACCTACACTCAGTACTGTGCCTGACAGCTGTGGGGGAAAGCTTTGCCTGACCATGATATGTTCCTTTAACACCTCATGTTGAAAGGTTCCTGTGTCATTATCAGCCACCCTCTTCGCTCTGTAACCACCTGGAGGCCACTGCAGGCCAGCAAACTGCACATGCCGCTGAAAATAGCAGTTTGACCTCTCTCTGTGAAAAGGACAATTACATTGCACTTCCAGCCCCCCGCGCACACACACTTTATTTCACACGACTGATCAATGAAACTCAACATGTAAATCATTACAGCAGGGAGAAGGTGAGAGTGGAAGCAGGAGGGGATAATATATTGCTGGCCATGGATGTCAATTGAGAGTGGCAAGAAGGCTATTTCTTAGCGTTCAATATAATTTTGATTGTAATAACTGTTTATAATGTTTGTACAGAAGCTAATTCCAAACAGGGTAAAGGGAAAATGTCTTGAGCCCCTACAGTCAGTATTTTATATGCATATCCTTCTTTGTGAATAATCATTAACAAAATATGTAAATTGTGGTTTCTCTTATGCTCATCGGGCTCACTCATGGAGTTTCATTGAAGCTGCATCTCCTTCACATAATCATGGTGGTGCGGGGAGGTGAGAAGGAGAGAAGTCAATAACTAATTTCTGCCTCTATTTGTCCTGCTGTAATACAGTTGAAGCTGTTTTTCTGCTGCTTTCAGCACTCCCTTGTGTTTTCCTGAATCTTTCTGCGTACTTCTCTATCTCAGTCTTTATAAACAGGCCCAATTATACATTTATTATGTCTAACATAAAACTCTCTATTGCTAAATCAGGTTGAATCTCATTTGGCTATATTGCTTCCGGGAGATAGGATTATTGAATCCTCAAATAATCATCTTTACAGGACCTAAAACCAGTATTATGTATCAGATAAACAAGGAGATGACCATTAGTAATGCAGGCATGAATAAAAATTAGGTAAGCTATGACCTCTGTTCATGTAAGACCCCTAGTAATAGCTTACCACCAGTGTTGGCAGAAAAATATTATTTTCCCTGGAGCATCCAATCCTTGTTAAATGGGGCACTCAACCAATTTGACACAAAGGCCTGTTTATTAGTCATGAGGAGTTCTTCTCAGTCTGTAAAAACAGCAGTGCACACTGTACAGCGTCTTCTGTGACTCTAGAGGAGCTTTTATCAAGTCTGAGAAAATAACCCTGATGATGTCATCATCTGGACACATTTGATTGGGCTTGACACTACACATTGTGTTACAAATTGGGGGTATGATGCTTTAAAGACATGAGTGGTTACCAGGTAGGGTGCATCTGACAAAAACATAGTATTAATTGCATTATAGGAAAAAGATTCAGTGGTTTTGGAGGTTGACAAAAATTAGGTACTAGGGATTCCAGCCTCTGCTGCTTTGATTTTGACCATTGTTTTTTAATATGTCTCTTTCTTGAATCCCCCAACTTTGTGGAAGTTCAATACTAAATTGTATGAGTGACCCTTAAACCAGTACAATGCTATATGTAAATATTGTAAGAATTTGTCTGCCAAAATACGCACTAACCTCTCTTTCAAAATTATCAAGATTAGATTATCAAAGGCCTTGCTAGTGCCCCCTGGAAGCTACACTTTTTGTTATAGTCAAAAATATAATAGTGGTGGACATATCAAACAACATAATATTTTTTTCTGATCTTAGAGCCTTACCAATAGTGAGGCTCAAGGATTCAGTATGCTAAAAAAAGTAACTAGTTTGTATAAAGTATCGTCCAAACATGTCCAAAGGCAAAAGGGTTGATACCTATGCTCAAAGGTTGGGCAACAATCATGGCACACACGTTCGGAAAGTTTTCTTTAAAGGTATTCATGGTATTGCACTCAGTTCCAATGAAAATTCACAAGGAGTACCGTGAAGACCTATAAAAGGGAGCTTTAGTGAGAAGTTTTATCTCGCCTACTTTCTCACCTGCACACACCTGGCTGCCAATCACTGCATGAAGGTTGCTGGAATGTTGTTTTGGGAAAGTAAAAGAAATTGTCGGGGTCCCCCAATTCCACTAATGAGTGGGGAGGGGGTTTCAGAAGCTTTTTTCGACAATCCGACAAGCAATTTGTTTGAAGCATAATGACACGTCCCGTTTGTCCTGAGGGTGCTACGTGCCATGGGTCATTAAACTTGAAAAGGGTTTATCTCCTTGGAAGCATCAATGTGCTTAGCAAAGTCTGTGGCAAACTGCCCATTAAATCAGGAGATATCTTAGTTAGAAATCTGACATTTTGTCCTGAGTATGGCACTAGAGAAAAGCTAAGTTATTCAAAATGGAAAGAGATCATCCTCTGAGAAGCATGAATGTGCTCAGTACATTTTAATGGTTAACAGTAGATTTTGATATTTCCTCCGTACAAAGGGAACTTTTTGCATGATTGTGGAACTAGAGGAATAGACTTGGGGTCTAACATTAGGGTTTATTCTGTGCTTATCATGAAATATCCATAGCAAATTTCATTGAAATCCAGACTTGGGTCTAGAGTGGAACATCTCTTCAACTATTGGATAGATTGCCATGAAGACATTCATGTTTCCCAGAGAATGAATTGTAATAACTTTGATGATGTCCTGAATTTTCATTTAGTGCCATCATCAGGTCAAATTTTCTTTGGCTTATGACCAAATACCCGCAAAATGAATGACCTTCCCGTCAGCCTAAGCTGTTCTTTGTGTTTAGTGTTAATTGGGAAATGTTAGCATGCTAACATCCTGAACTAATAGCGTGAACATGGCAAACATTATACCTGCTAAACGTCAGCATGTTAACATTGTCATTGTAAGAATGTTAGCACACTGTTAGCACACATTTAGCTTTAAACACTGCTGTGCCTAAGTACAGCCTCACAGAGCTGCTAGCATGGCTGTAGACTCTTAGTCTTGTTGAAATATATTTTGAGGAATGTTCATACAATGTTTCATGTCAATATAGCCAGTAGTAGGTAGTAGTAGATATCTTGGTCCAGACCAGTGTTGAACAGACTGACAGAGGGACTGACTGACATTGCCATTCATTTTAGTTGGGTTAAGCTTCCACTACATACATTTAAAAAACATTTGGCCTTGAACCATCCTCTACTTAAACTAGACAGCCAAAATCAACATAATTGCACTTAATGTAAAAGGTTTCATAACAGCAGTACATTTGCACAATCTCTCACAGTAAAACCCAAATACTATAGATAATGAAATGGAAGAGGGAAACTGATTACGAAAGAGCCATGAGTGTTTTGTCTCAGACCACAGAGCAGTGACCACTGATTGGCTTTCCTCTCTTGCATTCTGATGAATTACGGCAGACTGTTGAGAAGGGTCAGGACCCCGCCTATTGTCTGGCTGTTTAAATGAGGATAATTAGCTTCAGTGCAGCATTAGTGTTTATGTGTGTATATATGTATCTGTGTGGCACCCTGCAGACAACAGTTGGGAAAGTTGGGCCGACCTTGGATTTCACACTCCTTGTTTGGTATTAAATCTGTGGCCTGAGGTTGTGATAAAGAAAAGATTGTCTGAATTAGGGATTGGGATGCATGGCACACATAGTGGTGCATACATAACCTCAGAGAGATATTCAGTGAGTATATGTGTATTGGTCTGTTTTGTGTTGCTGTGATAGTGGTGAACTAAGAAATACCTTTGGCCTGGAGTTTTCCATGATTTTTTGGCCACTTGACAACAAAATAAACCAGGTTCCAGTTCCAGGCACCTATCTTCATAACCTACTGCTTCATTTTTCCAGGCGCTCACAAAAATAACAGCAAATATTTTTTGTTTTAAAGGAACAACCTTCTGCCAAAGAAATAGTCTGTACAAAAAACTGCTGACAGTGCGATCTGTAGATTACCCAGAGTACCAGAGACAGTGTTTCTGAAAAGAGATGCTGGCCAAAGATCTGCTTTACAACTAGACACATGGTTTTCATTAGTTTAGCACTAAAGTCCCAAACGTCCCAAATGATAACCTTCTCTATAAGATGACATAATGGTGGATACATGATGTTTCATCTTCTCCTTTCAGCTTCAGACTAACAGGCATGCTTGACTGCGGCCTCAGCAGTAGCGCCACAGGGCCTCTTCAAACTGCCTAAGTTAAGACCCAAAATAAGCTAAACTCAAGAGGGTCAGTGCCTTATGTCAATGGCTGGGCATATAATGGGCGCACCATCTGGATATGATCCAGTGTTCTGGCGATAACACATGTCCTGCAGTTTGTTAAAGGAAAGTACAGTTTATTCTTCTATAATCAAGGAGCACAACTAATGTTTTTCCATGTAAAGTAAACCACCAGGGGAGCTTGGTTTGCAGGTTAAAGAGCCCACCCATCATACTCAGCAATGAGTCAGGGCCATTTATAAAGATGCGCGGGTAACACCATACATCATTCTGTGATCTCTTTTTATATATGGATATAGAAAAGATGGATAATATTTAACACTGCATCTGGTTGTCATCCAGAATTATCAGAAGTGAAGTTACATGCAGATCTTTCATGCCCTACCCTGTCTGTGTCTATCTACAGTTAGTGAAGATGAGCACGTAGAACTTCTTTTTAATCAAGCTGGTCTGTTGCAGGTGGGTGACCAGATCCTGGAAGTGAACTCTCAGAGCTTTGTCACCATCTCCCATGATGAGGCAGTTCACATCCTCAAAACAGGACGCCACCTGCTGATGAAGGTGAGGGATGTGGGTTGTCTGCCTCATGCACGCACAGTGATGGATGAGACCAAATGGATCTGCAGTCAGGCCATAGCTGAGACCAACGCTACAGCTAACCCAAGTTCTGTCACCAACTCCATTGTCAATGCTGGCATCCATGCTAGTGTCAGTGCTAGTACCTGCAGTACAAGGTGAGTTCATTATACTGAGTTAGAATGACTATTTGCTAAATAATAGGAATACTAGAACTGACCTGGGTCAAATACTATATTTTTCCACTGACAGAAAAAATTGTATCCACAAATTATTATTATCTATTATGGTACTGGGGGAAACCACCTTACATTTACCCTGTAACAAAAAAATTATACTTGCACTAAATTAGAGGTGTTCAGTAAACTAAACTTGAAATCCTCAAGTTCAACTGAGTGTACTGATGATACTTTCTGGTTAAAAACTTAGTGAAAGACCTTAAAGCCACAGGAAACTGCATTATCCCATTTCAGCCGTTGAGGCTACACCATAGCTCACGTGCACCTCTTCAAAAATGTCACGTCAGGGCTATGGCAGTTACAAAGATACCACGTGTGGGCTGTAAGAAATGCATTTGGTCAGCTTGGGCTGCATGTGTTTGCTTCAACAAGTTTCAGAAGCTGCTGGAGATTGTTAAAAGACAACATAAAGCAAGCCGAAGAGTTATCACATGTCAGTTGTTTCCTAGTACTGAGGCAAGGAGAAGTAGAAATTACCTGGATGTAACTCCAGTTCTATAAGCCCATTATCGCTGCTCTATATCTCTAAGAAAAGGAAAGAATGTCAACACAGTTACTGTGCGGAATATAAGTAAAGCACAATTCAGCCTGATTGTGTTAAGATACATCTGTATAGTGTGGCAGAGGTGCTATTAACAAGTGAAATCTGGCTCTGAACTATAATCTAAACCTACAGGATCTCCCTATGGGACTCCCGTTAACTTTTTGCATCAAGTATAAACCCAGCAGAGAAGTAGTTACTGCACTATCAACCTTATGAACAGTGGATATATAGGCCTAGTTTTGTATTGAACTTAACAAAAGAGTTTGAACCAGCAAGAACTGAACTGAAGTAGAAGTTACTACTGAACTGAAGCAGCGCTGTATTGTCACAGTGTGTTGGCATGGTGAACTCACCTGTTTGACATACACAGCAACTACTAGGAATGACCTTTCCTTTTCACCAGTCTGAAGGTCTGTTGCAACATTTTAAACTCACGATGCCTCTGCCCCGCCTCAGGCTGGGCTGTTGTTGTTGTGTTTTTAAGAACTGGTGAGACCTACAGCTATTTATGTTGATGCTTTTACTTTTATGCGCTGCTCTCAATTGAAATTGTTTGGAGGATGAATATAACTGGAGATTATTTGTTTCTTAAATATGCTATGCATTGTTTTCTCGTTTGTTGCAGACCATCCTCAGCTAGAGCTACACCTGTATTAGGAAAGGTAAGAATGGCAGCCATGCCTCTGCATACACATTAACACTCTTTAAATTGCATTTAAGGTACTGACTTGACTAACAGGTTCTACACTCCAACTAACTGTATCTCCGTCTGAGCAGAGGTGTCAAGTCATTAGATTAATGACTTGAGTCTGACTCTAGTCATTAATCGATTTTGGACTTGACTCAACAAAATCAAAAAAGACCTTCAACTTGACTTAACTTGTGACTTCACTTTGACTTTATCCTTTTAACTTGGAATAACTTAATATCCTCCCCCAGACCAAAGACTGAACTTTTTATTTTCCTGATAACTGATTTACTTTGAATCAAACGTTTTACTATTACAAACTCCTCTTAGAAAGTTAACCAGATCCACCTCAAATTTGGTCAGCGAAATCTAAAGACCTTCCCGATGCTAAATTGCAAAACTTTGAGTTTTCATGGAATGGTGTTGCCATGGCTAGATGGACAATTTACATGTTTCGCCATGAAGAAGGAAGAGGGGGGCTAGAGTCGCTGGAAAACTTACAAAACTTGGCACATGCATCAGAGGTGGCTAAAATTATTATCCGATATGGGTCTTGGGCTTTAATGTGGCAAGGGAGCTAAATAGTGCCCCCCTTCTAAATTTGTTGCTGCTCCTAGCCGATTAACAAAATCCACCTCAAAATTGGTCAGCAAAGTCAAAAAACCTTCATAATGCTAAATTACGAAGCTTTTGACTTTTCATGGAATGGAGTTGCCATGGCAAAACTGACTATTTGCGTGTTTTGCCATCAAATAGGAAGCTGTTGTAACTCGACTGCACATTCTTCGATCAGCCTCAAACTTGACATGTTTGGTTAGAGTCCAGTCCTGAGGATTTCTACATGTCCGTATTGAATCATACCACAAATATATCACTAAATGATATTTAAGCATGCAGTGTCCAATACTGATGAAAATGTATGTCCATATCATTCGATCTCCAGTAAATGTATTGCTGCATTAATAACTCACTCGTGAGACACCACCTACTGGCAACAGGAAGTGAAGCCTAGGCAACACATACTTCATCAAATTCAATTCAATTCAGTTTTATTTATATAGCGCCATATCACCCAACAATTCCCACCAAGAGCAAGCACAAGCAACAGTG
>LKNJ01005521.1:0-22763 GCA_002120245.1 Maccullochella peelii
AACATTTAATTGGCATTAAAGGCATTGCACTAAGCTGGTTTAAGTCCTATTTATCAGTTTATACATAAAATATTAACTAAATGACTCCCAACCCACCCATTATTGACTGTCTTCAGCTCTTGATTCATACATTCAACTTGAATTAACATGAGAGAAATAAGTCTAATTTTCATTTTTTTGTACTTACTCTATTAACAGTTATACAATCTATTGCATATAATATATATATATAAAATAGATTTTGTGTCTGTCCCAATGTTTTGGTCAACTCTGTTATAAAACTGCATAAAAATCTCCAAAGCTTTCATATAGAAAGCATGTGACCTGCACCCAGTGATGTCACTTCCTCTGGTGGGAAATCTGGAAGGCAGTGAGGTATGTCATGCTTGTTCTCCCATTATTTTGTACAAAATGTTGAGGATACACCAACAGTAGATTAATTATTTGTCAAATCTGTTATTGTGATATTTCAGTGAAGCGATCATTGAATTTTTAAAAAACAATAACATGATGAAAATCCATAAAATTCTGTTTTTAGACGTGGTATCTGCTTTGAGATTAGCAATGTCTTACACTTCAAAATAAAAGTTCAGTTTACGTCACACAATGAACAAATTAATCTGTGGAGTTCCCATGGTCCCTACAGTGTAGTGACTAGAATGAAATGCCAAGTCAGAAAATGAAATATCTTTATCTGGGTTAAATAAATTTGAAGATAGAGGTGCGCACACAGACCTCTCCTAAATCACTAAATACCTTTTAGAAATATTTATGTATATTTACAGTTTCACAGATGCTGTAATGTCTTAGATTAATAAGTCTTACCAATTATGTTCACATGTCACTGAATAATCAATTTATTTATATCTATTTTTGAATACCTTTAGCCATCACACAGCAGCAGGAACTATACGAACATCTTGCATTGTTATGCACGTGGCACAGCAGCGGTAACATCATTAATTATTTATGATTGTTAATTATCCCTTCCGGGGCAACAGGATCGATCATGATCTAATCGTAAATTATATTTTGTACATTTTGCACATCAGACAGATAAGCTGTAAGTTTTTTGGAATAAAGCAGCCGTCCTCAGGATGAGTCCTGAGCTCCATTAAATCTGTCAGGTCATTTTTATTTTACTATTGGTAAAAGTACAAACATGTGGAATCAGATTTATGTCAAAAAAATCTAACAAAACTTCTTGAATATCAAACAAAAATAATAATTTGAGAGAGAATAAATCTCACTGAAGCAAAAAATATGTCATCTCAAAAGTCTACCTTGCAAAGACATTATTTGTGTAATGGTGTATTACTAGTCTTTTACTCTTTTGAACACATGTCCTTTTGTTTACAGCTCCCTCTGCTTCTCTCTCACTGCTCAGACATTTGCCCTCACTGTCAGCTTTGCGGTTACACCGCCAGCTCTCTCGTTTGTGCTGCCTGACTTTTTGTTTGCAGTTCTCACACATAGCTCTCGCATGGGTGGGTTTTTTTCAGGGGTGCATCCCCATTGACTAATGAGTTTTTGAGTGACAGCTCATAATTTCATGATTTCAATTTTCTCTGAAACATTTAGCTTAATAAATAACAAACATACCATTCTGGGTTATTCAATAATGAATTCACAATCAGAATATCAATAAATACAGATGAAAATAATGAATAAATAATATAAACGCAGTCTGCAAGTAGAAATGATTCCTGTGCCTCTGAGCAGGACACAGTACACAATATAATACAGAGAATACAGAGTACAGGTTGTTATTCATGTGCAGGTGTTTGTTAAACAAGTAACAAGCTACAGAGAGAAAACACTGCTGCTCTGGCAGTGATAACTGTGTGCCTTGCCTTCATTACTATTAGTGCAGTGCTAATAGTAATGAAGGCAAAGCAAGCGACTCCATCAAAAGTCTCTACAGCTGTTAACCCGACTGACAGCTGATCCAGCTGTGATCAGCTGCCGCCTTCATGTGCAATGGACGTCTCTTCAAATGATGCTTCAGTGGACAGGACGTCTCATTTCTCTACAAACATATTTCCTTGTTTCTTTTTTCCTCGCATAGTCTCCTTGCTCCATGCATCCCCGGTGGGAGGGACTAAGAAAAAGGAAAGAAGGAAAGGAAAAGACGCAAGTGAGGGAAACGTGGATGCAATTAAGAGACTTGAGGTATACCCACAGTGTGTCTAGATTCCACTGTAAACACAGCCCAATCATTCAATTGCAGGGTGTCACCATGAGATGGCGCTTCCTTCATAAAAACACATTCACACATAAACCAATGTGTGACGACCCACAGTACACTGCAGAAGCATGTTTCTTTATTTAGGCCATGGTTTGGACAGTATGTTTCCCAGACTTACAGTAGTTGCTGGAACTTCAATAATGTTTGCTGCCCATCTAGATGTCAATAGTTATTATTCACATAATTTTAACAGCATAAACCCTGAAATTACCCTCACATTTCACGTTAATGACTTTGAAGTTCAGTGCGTCATTTTAGACACACTTCCCCAAAATTCAGCAACATTTGTCACAGTTTGCTTCTCAGTCCCTTCCTGCAGCCTCACCCTCTCTATCAGTCCATGGTATGTGAGAAATAACAGGCAATAGTAGTCTGTTATCTTACTTGTTTACAATGTCTTGTATGATCAAATTACAAAAACAGTGAAGGAGAACGTTTTATTCATCCAAGTAACCTGCAACAAATGGAATCCTAGACATGTCATAGTGTTGTCACAGTGTGATGAAGCCAACTGTCACACCCACAGGAAACCCATACAGAAGTTTGTCTTAGTGAGTTGGGAAAAACTTTGTGAAACGCTGTCCCTGACAAAATCTTAATTATCCTTGCCTTCTTGTAAATTCGGCAAACATACTTTATCTGCTATTAGCAAGGCATCTACTGTAGACATAAAGTCAGTGGCACAGATCAGTGCAGTGCACACCATCGCACACACATTTATTTCACTAACAGACCATGCCAATAAAAAATATAGATTTGGAATGGTTTATTGCATATTATGGATAGAGGAGAGCAAAGATGATGTAGGAGGGATGGACTAAGGGTCCGAAGGAAGGGATGAGGGATGAAGGGATGGAGGGATGGGGGTGAGGGTCGAGGGATGAAAGGATGAGGGTCGAGGGGTGAAGGGATGGGGTTGAAGGATGAGGGATGAGGGTAGAGGGATGGAGGGAAGAAGGGAAAGATGGTGAGGAATCAGGGGAGGAATCAGGGTCGTGGACGGATGGATGGAGGAGTATGATGATGGACTGGTGTCAGCTGGTGGTGCGAAGACAGAAGGGAACCAGGGGAGTCGAGACTCTGAGTGTAGAGCCCCCGGGGGTTCCCGTATTGAAATGAGAGAAAGAAAAAAAGGGGAAGAGTAAAGAAAAAAGGGGTTGGGGGGGAGGGATGTGAAAACTGAGTCAAAGGGGACATGAATGGATAAGGTGTGCTTAAATGCTTTTGGACGGAAATGGGATGTGTTCGAGGCGTGGTCTTTGTTCCCGAACCTAGTTATAAAACTTAATTTCTTACTGTATATCAGCCTGGAAATGGCAGAAGCTCTGCCCCTCTCTCTTTTTGTGAAATATTCAAACTAAAGAAAAGAGAGTATCCCGAAATATTATTCACAAGTACCAGTATTTTTTGAGCAAGGATCACATTACAAGGATCACAATTGTTTTTTTATTGTTTTATTTCTAATTTACACAGTATTAACAGTGACAGTGAAATAGATTTGCATGGTCCATTCACAAAAAAAAACGAAAATAAAGAAATGTGTTTGGGCTCTACTGTAACTAAGAAATAATACCTAATTTCTAGTGTTACAAAGGCCCTTACATTTTGTGTGACGATCTGTGTGACAGTGTTGGGGCTGGGAGATTGAATGACATACCAATAGCCCATCAACAGTGAACAAAAAGGTACACTGTAATGCTAATGATGTGTTTGCTCTCTTACCTGCCAAGATATGCAGTAGATGTTAGTGAACACACTGTCTGTTTTAAGTAATGTCACCATTTAAACAACTTTAAAGTAACTTTGTCGCCCGGGGAGAAAGTCCCCAGATTCCCTTAAAAAATCCTACAGTTTTGTGAGTTGATTGGGGAAACTTTGTAAAATGCTGTCTGACAAATTGTTAATTGTTTGTGCCTTTGCCTTGTTTGTGCAAATGTAATACATTAAGTTATTTCAGTTTGTCTCGACGTGTTGCGTTAACCACTGCAGATAAAGTCAGCTGCACCACACTCAGTTATTTCTTACTGTATATTATTAATTTCCCACTCGTATTGCTTTCATTTTTCACGCAGTTCTTTTTTTATATATTTTTTGATAACAACATATAAACCCCAAAACCAAACCTTAAATCAATGGCCAAAACCCAACTTAAACCTAGACACACATGCGCTTGCACATACACACAAACCCGGGGGGAGGGATACAGGTAACTACGAGACGTATGACGTATGCAGTCCCTCAGTTTATCCTATGTCTGAAACAAGCCATTTTAGCTCCTCTCTCCTCTTGCAGGTATGGAGGTTCTGAAAGCAAACTGTTAACCTACTATGTAACACCATTTTCTTGTTCTTGATTGGAAATGGCAACTTCTCAAATCCATCTGTACATATCAGTCCAAATCCGATCTGGAATATGAGTGGGCAGCACGAATATCCGCAGTTCGCAGCAACAAAGATTACAGCAGAATGTCGGTAAATATTACGCTCATTACGTGCTTATTGTGTGACATAACGGTGGATTTAGTCTTTCAGTCACAAGTTGTATATCAAAATGTTTCTATATATTCCCCTGTTGATAGGTGTACGTGTGGGAAATGCACTAAAATGCTGACTGAAGTGGAAAATGTCTGCTGTCAGGAAATAACAAAGGTAATGTAGCTAGTAAAATTTTATTCTTCTGTCAGGTTCAGGTTACTTTTAGTAGCTACATTTGGTAACTCTCACTGCTGGTCGCTGCGTGCGCATGTGCCCAAGCTGTCTGCCAAACGACTGTATAGTATCTCCCTGCACTGTCGGTTATTTGTATGCTGGAGTACATTAAATGCTTATAATACTACGTGCTGTGCCTGGAGCAGATGACCATATAAAGAAATCCATCAACTAGCTGACGTCAGCTCATTGCAAAAGTAGAAAAAACAGGGATTACTTTTACATACGTTTACCTCATTATCTGAAACTTTGGCCACGTTTAATCTGCCATTGTAACATTATATATATGACAGAAAATAAGGAAAAGCATAATAGGTCCCCTTTAACCATGACACAAAAGCTCATAGCAGTACAAATCATCCACATGTGATTGTTAAATGCAGCCCATCAAGACTAGGAGTATACAAGAACAAAACAAAGAATGAAAAAAACAATTAATATATAAATACAAATGTGGTCAAATTTTGTCCAGATATTGCAAAAAGGGACCCCAAGATTCTTCCCATTTATGTTGACATTTTAAATTATTAGATTGCAGTTTCTCCATGTGAATATATGAAACAAGTTAATTAAACCAGTTTCTGAAGCACAGTGGAGTTGATGTCCTCCATTCTTGTTCCCCTGAACATCCAAAATGTGTCAAGTCCGGAAAGAGAGTCTTATGGTAAATCCCAGATAAATCAGTGGACAGTTCCAAAATAAATGCAACAGTGTACCATCATTTGATTTACATTTATCACAGATCGGAGACACAGAGGGGTAAAATGTATATAACATGGCCTTAGAATAATGAAAATGGTGACTCACTTGCTGACTAGCAATGCTGGGGTAAAAGCATGATTGTGGCAAAATGGTGAATATATATATCGAAATACTAGGGACTTTGTAGATATGTTTAATTTGAATAAGAATTTTCAGTTTATTAAAAAATCGAAATCAATAGGGGGACAGGCAATCTTGTTACACGCCCTAAATGGCTCTGAGGTATTATTTGTTAGGACAGAGGATTTAGGAGAGCAATAAATCATTTCAGTCCAATCCACAAAAATCTTCCCAAATCTAAACCTCTCAAAGTTTCAAATAAATAAGGCCATTCGATAGAGTCAAAAGCTTTTTGGCCGTCCAATGTCATGACAGCTGCTTGAGTGTTTTTGCCCCAATCAGAATACAATCGATACAACAAGCGATGCACATTGAAAAAGGAAAGCCTGTCTGGGATAAAGCCAGCTTGATCTGGGTGGATAAGTGTTGCTATATGTTTACTTAATCTGATGGCCAATGCTTTTGCTAAAGTTTTATGATCAAAATTGAACAAGGAAATGGGCTTATAATTAGCAGTATTTTTCCTTGTGTTTTAATAATTTATAATCCTGAGTAAATAAGGTGTTAAAATCTCATGAAATGCTTGGTAGAACTCAGCTCCAAACCCATCTGGTCCAGAACATTTATTTGTGGGGAATACCTTAATTGCTTCTACTAACTCAGCGACAGAAAACATTCTTTCCAGAAAACACTAATCTCTCATTTAGATGTGGCAGAGTTAAGGAACTAAAGAACTGAGAGTAATCTGTTTCTGTTGGTGTGGAAGTAGAGTTATAGAGATTGGAGTAAAATTCTTTCAGTCTTTTAAATGTTGCTTTTTTTCCTTGAGGTCTGAAAAGAAATAATTTATCCTCTCATGGTAACTTTAAGTGTTTCCTAGAGTGTAGAGTCTGAAACTTCTCCATTGTCACTGATCTCTCTTTGAAAATTCTTGAAGATTTTTGGTCATGTAGGGGAGAGTCGCCTTAAATGTAACGCGTTACAGTTGTAATGCATGTTTTCTCTTGCAACGTAAACACCATCATGACCTTATCATGTCGGCATGTGGCCAGTGCAAAAACACAAACATCCCTGAGAAGTATCAACAGGATTCGTCCACTCTGCAGGGAATGGCAGACAGAGAACTGGTTTTAGCACAGAAGTATTTTTAGAATATAAAGTTGTGTTTGTATGTTGTGGAGCTGAAATTCACATGGTTGTCTGAATGTATCTGTTCTTTGCCAGTTAGCATGGGTGCAATCGGTAGCTCATTTCTAATACATGTTACATTAGTAACTGCCTAGATTTGCGAGCACAGCTTCATTAATTTTCTCCTTTGCGTGTTTGTTCGCTTTTCCAGAATGCCACCAAATAGAGAGAGAAAGGGGGGTTAGACTTATGCAACTCTAATCTGATTTACGATATAATATTGTTACAACTTCCATCAATGAAATCCCTAACTATGTTGATGTAATCAGTGAAAACTTGACAACAAGGAAGGACACGAATGCGCCAACTGGTACATCCTAATATTATGTTTTATACATTATCTGATCACATCCTTGGTATGAAATCAACGTAAAAACAGTTGCTTGACAGAAATATTGTTGATTTGCCATGAAAACTATTTGTTTAATGCTGTTTTTTAGCCATGTTACAACCTTAGCTCACACTGTTACAATTGAGACTCACATGCACCTCAATCGGACAGCGTCTACTTTTGGTTTACTTCGTCACAACTTGTTTTCTCTATTGAAAAACTGTGGTTTATGATAGCAGACACATGTAGGTCATTTGCCTGAAAATATTACATCTGTAAGTAAAAGAGTGAAAAGTGAAAAGTTACAATTATGGCAACTCTCCCCTACCCTTTAAAACCTGGTGGTGATAGTAGTAGAGGGTTAAATCTCCAATTATATTTTGGTTTGGAAAAGGAGGACTGCAGCAGCAGTGTAACGGGACTATGGTCAGAGATCAGTATATTGTGATAATGTGGGTTGCTAATATTGGAGATTGAACCGACTTCCACTATAAAGATGCACATGTGAGTAAAATGAATATTCCTTAATGTCAGGGTGTTGTATTCTCCAAATGTCTACCATATTTCAAGCTTTGATCAGATTATTTAGTGTTTGAACAGAGTTCACTGTTGGAGGAGATTTAGTAGATGATCTGTCATCGGAATTTGGGACAAATATTCAACAAAGTGATCGGAAATTAATTAATATAACCAAAATTCAAAATAAATCTCCCATTTGGATCTGTAATCTTAGACTTAAGTAGAAAAGGAATAGTATTACAAAACAGGATTGCTACAATCCATGCTTGAGATGAAAGGGTGCGTGGTACACCTGTGAGATCCAACTGGGTTTTAATTTGCATTCAGTGACTAATAGTGTGGGTATCTTGTAGAAATAAAATATCTGCTTTCAGTGTATTCAAATGAGCAATGGATGGATCAGACGATGACCGCAGTATCTCTGACCACAGTTCAGAACATGGTCATAACCTATCAGACAGCGCCTCTGAATCCCTCTCTGGCTCCCCACAGTGTCACAAGCCTGAACCATATTTCAAGAAAAACTTAAAGAACAAGAGCTCCAGAGTTTGCTTCTCAAGGTCACAGCTAACAACACAGTCCACCCCTGTACTGACAGTAAGATAGATGTTAACTCAGAGTACCTTACTTTTCTTGCAGTACATAGATAAACTTGGATGTGTCAGCAACCGCAGCAAACTCAGTAGTAGTAGTCAGACATCCTACTGTTAGTTGAGAAAATCTTAAATTCTGATTGGACTCAAACACCACTGTCCAATTTTGTAATCGTACACTTGTATGGTAGTATTTTGTCAGTAAGATCATTAGTGCTAAACACTAGCTTAGGACATTCCATTATGACTGTATCATTATAGATGCCACTCTCTTTGCATCTCACCTTAACAAGCTAACATCACTAACATTCCTGTTCTCACTAACCCTGATGAATAACTGAGAAACACAGGTTATTTGTTATACTATGTCATTGTTGTTGATCTGTTTATTTTTATTTTTGTAACCTAATGACTGCTCGTGCTTAGCCAAGGTAGACAGTGTCAACAAATGCCCAGTTGGTTAACTCTTTCAACTATGGACTATACAGGTACATTTGTGCTCTCAGGATCATCACATCCAGTGAAATCCTGTGACCAAAGGGGGGATATGTAGGGACCACAGGAAATCCACAGATGAATTTGTTCATTGTGACCTAAACTGAACTGTTATATTGTTATTATGCATACAGTTGTCCCTCACCTCCAATCACTTCCTGTAACTGTAACCTGATGTCTCCTGGATTATGCCCCTGACCATGTCAAGAAAATGCCAGCTCCCCTTTTGTTCTTTTTTTTCCCCTCTTCTCCACTCTGACCTTGACGGAGGTCCACAGTGTAGTCTGCAACGGAGCAGATACACTGAACTCTCTTCTTACGACAGCGAGAGAGAGCCTGCGTAAGATCCCTGATTAGCACACCGCTTATTTAGCGCTAGCAGCTACGACACAAAGTTTGTCTGCTAAGTTAACTTTAAGAGCAATAGGAGAAACAAAGCAAGTTAGCGCCCAGCTGCTAACTTTGCAAAGAGAAAAAAGGAGCAATCAGTTTCCTCCAACCTACACTGTCAGAACACTGCACAGCAAGGACTGCATTCACTATCGGAACCGCAACTTTCCCAGCTCAAATCCATAACCAATGGAATCGCCAACTAACGCAGCAGCACACCAAGGAACCCCTCTCTTCATGAACAGGTAACTAACTGGGCATATACAGTACACGGCTAATTACAGCACTGCTAAACTTTATCAATGTACTGTAACTTTATATTTATTGGTTTTGTTTATTTACTGAACTGTATTATTGTGATCTCTGTTTAGGTTATTGGCTCTGCCACAAAGCTAAGTTGACATTATGATTCTGAGTCTGATTGGGTCTTTTAATCCTGGTTTCTAATTGGCTCTTTTATTCCTGTGACGTGATTGGCTCTTTTAATCGTGCAAGTAATTAGTTCTTTTAATCCTGACTTCTGATTGGCTCTTTTATTCCTGCGACATGATTGCCTCTTTTATTCCTGGCTTCTCGTTGGCTTTTTTATTACTGGCTTCTGATTGGCTCTTTTTATCCTGCAATGTGATTCGTGAGAGATATAGGGACACCCTTTTGTCAAACTTTGACAGGTCCCAATCAGATTGCGCTACGTCACAAGCCACACTGCTGGAAGTCACGCCCCATCCAATCAGATAATGCCACGTCATCACCGGAAGTCCCACCCTCTGAATCTCCGCCCCCGGAAGTCCCGCCACTCATCATTCCTGCTGTTTTTCAAACTTTGACAGGTCCACCCCCCCTTCACCTCACTCTCATTGTACTTTTTAAAAACAGTTACTTCTGACGAGCTGGAAGGTATAAACTTTATACAATCAGACGTCGGTATAAATAGGAGAAAGAAGCCATCTACTACGTCTCTATTGGCAAAAAGAGAGAAGTTGGCAGCAGATACATCCTGGGGTAACATCCAGACGGAAGGTCCGACGAGGGAGCCCAACAACCCGGGAGCCCGGTTTTGCGTATTGTTTACATTGTACAAATGGCGAGTTTTCTTTTTTAAGATTTTTAGCATTCTAGAGTTTTTTCTGCCATCTGTTTAACCCCGACTCTGGGATTCCGCACCACCTACACAACTAGTTCTAGGCTGGCATTGGACATAACTGACATGTTTGATTGTACTAACCAGTCCAGTAAGGCTTGAAAAACTGGCAGGATGGTGTCATCCTCATTGTTAACGGTGACGGAAACGTGATTTTGCACATTTTCACCAGTCAACTCCAGCTGTATCACATCTTCGTGTCTGTCCTCTGAGATTGCTCTATCGGCTAGATCCTGAAGGCTATCCATGACATTTGAGTAAAATGAAGCGTAATTAGGTACACTTTCGGGAGCAGGAAAATTCAGCAACTGTCTAATTTCAAAATTGTTGAAGCGGGCATGTAATAACGTTCTGTACGGAGTAGGATCTACCTGCTCATTTTCATTCATTGCTGAGGAAGAGAAGGAGGGACCCGCGGTTGGTTCAGTTTCAGTGTCCT
This sequence comes from Maccullochella peelii, assembly GCA_002120245.1. Classification (NCBI taxonomy): domain Eukaryota; kingdom Metazoa; phylum Chordata; class Actinopteri; order Centrarchiformes; family Percichthyidae; genus Maccullochella; species Maccullochella peelii. The sequence goes on from LKNJ01005521.1 coordinate 10,875, forward strand.
GAATTTCTTCCATGTTGCAGCGAGGGAATGCAATTGTGTCTAAATTTAGAGGAGAAGCATCAACGTCGATTTCAATGTGGCGGAATTGTTCTACAAGATTGTAAAAAAAAATTATTTTATTCCTAGCTTCTGATTGGCTTTTTTATTGCTGACTTCTGTAAGGATTTGTCATTATGAGTGTTATGTAGTGTCTTGTGTTTTATGGTATTTTGTTATTATCCTGTGTGACAGTTTTGTCTGACGTAAAGTACACTGGTGTTTTGGGTAGATTTGGTTTCTGAACAACAGTCTGCCCTGTGTCCTTCAAGGGGCGATAGGATAACAGTCTGTCTTACATATATGTCGTATTGATGCTTGAAAGGCACAGATGCTTAGACCAAGGTCCGACAGATTATGTCTCCCTTGCCTGGTTGTTATGATGCTGTTATAAATATGTGACTGTTTCTGCACTCCGGAGTCAGACTCATCGGTCACAGCTCGGTGTACAATCTCTGTCCTTTCAGCTGAAATAGATTGACTCTGTGTTTACTCTTTATCTAATCATCCTTATTCTGTTTTACTCCTTCTTATTTGTTGGTCTTTATTCTTCTGCTTAATTAAATCTACAAAAGACAACTGTTTGTGGAATCATCATTTTATTTGTTCATTTCTCCACAAGGGAACTCATAATTTCCACCACAACTTGGCGACGAGGATGGGATTGGACGACTGATCTGGACTCTGTCGGAGAATGGAAGCCGGCTTACATAGAAGGATTCCTCCCTACGGGTGAGAAGCTGTCCTCGAACAGAGCCCTGGTCTTCGTTCCAATCCTGGATTTGGGAAACAGAACTTACATGGTGAGAAGTGGACAAATATTTTTGTTGTAAATTATTAGACGGAGTTCACAGAGTTAATCAAGGTGTAAACTTGTAAATCTCGCATAAGTGATTGATTTTGTACTATTCAAGAATTTCTGGTGTATCCGCCTAGTAAGTGTCCAATAGATAATATTGATCTGTTCAAAACACAACTTGAACAGTTTGTGAAGGAATACAGACCAACAATGACTGAACTGAGTTGTCTAATGAACAGTATGCTCAAGCCTGACTTCCATAAAATCACGGTATTCTTTAATGGTGAGGGAGTCATGGAGAACAGACTGTTGAGGGCTGACTATGACAACGCTGACAATGCCCAATACAGAGACGCCGTCACCGGACTGATTGCCGCCTGCAAAGTCGCCTGTCCCACCGAAATGAATTTGGCATACATCACCGCTATGTCTCAGGGGCAAAGCGAGACATGCAGTGCCTGTCTGTCACGCCTCACACTTGCATTTGACACTCACAGCGAACTGCAGAGGAGAACCATGGGGGCCACACAGTTGGAGCCCTATGAGGTCCACTTAAAGGAACAGTTTCTGGGATGCAGGAAACCAGAAATTGCTGTCTGAGTGAGGAAAAGCTGTATTTCTTGGAAAACAGCATTTCTGCAGCCCATCCCAGAACACGCGGAACATGAAGAAGATCAATTGCGAGATAGAGAAGAGAGCAAGAAGAATGTCCGTCAAAAGAGACTGGACGATGCTCAACTGACAGTGCATCAGGCAATGACAGGACGCGGAGGCGGCCAAACTAGAGGCCGAAGGGGAGGACGAAACAGAGGAACCAGAGGTTTGCCACGGCTGTAGCCAAACCGGTCATTGGCACAGAGACTGTCCCAACAGCAAAAAGGGGGGCAGCAAGCCATTTCATGCATCGGACTGAGAGCCAGAGACGGTAGGACAGACTCCAGAGATGGACCAGCCTGCAACACACACACACACACAACATTGGGTGAGTCACAACCTCCAACTGATTACGAATAATCACTGCCATTAAGTACATTGAAGCTAAAGCTAATGACAATAAACCTGAACAGCCTACATTTGCACTGTGTATATATAATGTCTATATAATGATCATGAAGGGTTCAAAAAATTTAAATATAGCAGGTAATGACGTGTTTTAGTTGACTCAGGGGCTATGTTGTCTGTTTTGAAGGCGTCAGCTACTCAAACCACCTAAGAAGAGTGGCAGATATTGTAAGACAATTGGGGTTGGGGGCATCCCTATGATGGAGCCATACACAACATCCTTATCATACTCTCAATGACACCATGGCATCACACCATACACACATACACACACGCACACTGCCCAAAGCATCCTGATATATGCAGACAGTCTCATTACACTACACAGCACATGTCTCTGACGGACCAGATACCAGTTTTGAAAAAATGTGGTACAGGGAAAGTCAGAAGGTTGAAAGATTGTGTTTACAACATGTTTTCTGGACAAAGGAGGTTGCTGCTGTTTCTGTGTCTCTGTCCCAAGCACAGTATGGACTGTATAAGGGTCCATGTACACGTGTCACTGGCCAAGCCTGCTAGATGGCAGTGGAGGGATTTAGGAATGTGGATCTATGCTCAGATGCAATTGACTGACTACAGGCCCTGGAAGGGGATCCCCGAACGTTGTACAGCAAAAAGGGTGATGTATACAAGACAGCACTGACATCCACCACACTAGTTAAGAGAAGTGTTGAGCTCATTCCATAGCATTCCATGCATTGTTCACACACTATGGTTAAAGATTCACATCTAGACATGGCTGAACTGTCTGAGATGCCGTCTGAATTATGGGTGCATCATCAATACGACGTTGGACTGATGTAAGACGCCGCACCTCTGGTAGTCCATCCTAAGTCTGATTTATTTTCCATGCATGAAATAGTATCCCTTAAACAAGAAGCGCTTGAAGGTATTAAACCTGTTTTGTTATTACAGGCTGGAGTCATTATTTCCTGTGATGACTCTCCTGTTCGCGCGCCTATTTTTGTTTTTGTTTTTTACAGTGCACTGTGTAACAATTTGCAAGGCCTACATTTTCCCAGTGGATCCGTTTTGTTACAATATGTAGATGATCTTATGATCTGTAGTCCACAAGATGCATGCAAATCTGACAACATTGTTTTGCTAAAACATCTAGCTGACGATGGCCACAAGGCTAGCCTGTCTAAATTACAATTAGCTCAAACAAGTGTGACATGTCTGGGACATGTGGTCACAGCAGAGGGAAAATCCTCTACTAGACTCTACTCTCTACTAGATATGCCAATTATCAGGGGAAAAGGTGTACTGTACTTAATCCTGCTACTCTTTTTTTCACTCGAGCAGATGGTGAACCTCATGACTGTGTTGTCTCAAATAATCAAGAGTGCATGCCCAGACCTGACCTCACTGAGTCTCCTCTCCCTCTCACGCTGACAACTTTGACCCCATTTCTACAGGAAATGCAGCTGCTGATGCAGCTGCTAAGACTGAATCTGGTTCCAGATTCTCTCCATCTTGCCTGCTGTTAGGCACACCCACTGAGGTGGACCCTTACACTGATGTTTCTATCCTCCAATCACTCTCTACCCCACAGGAACGTGCTCTCTGGACAAAATCTGGCACTAAATTTAGCAATTCAGTATGGATTGGCCTGGATAGCAAGCCATATTTGCAACGCGCTCTCTTCCACTGTTACACTAAATTAGCTCATGGAAGAGATCACGTGGGCAAATGCATAATGCTATAAAATCACCCTCTTAAAACATACAGTAACAAATGTCCACAGCAAATGTAACAGGTCTCAGACTGAGAACCCATAAACAGATAAGGTTCCTGTAAAATCAGGAGAAAGAATGAGATAGGCGACAAGTGCTTCTGTGCAGTCTAGCATTTCTCAGCCGAATGAGGAAGCAACGAGAGTCCACTCACAAAGCGAGTCCAGGGGAGAAGCAAAGCACCACACTGCCTCTTGCTGGCAACATTTTAATGCTCAACTGTATTATAAAGAGACCTTATAGCCTTATCCAAAGGCAATAATTAACCATTATGGCTCACATTAGAAAAGTCCACTCACAGGATTCCCAAAATAAAAACAAACCAAAATACATCAAATGTGACCTTACATTTTGTGTGCGTCACACACTCCCTAACAAAATAAAAATGGCTCCAGACATTTCCAAACTCCTATACCTCAAACCTTTTACATTTAATGAATATTTTCAATACCCAAAGGTAAGATCAAGGTAAGTATGTATATGGTGCATGTGTGTGTGTGTTAATCAGTTCACAAATAGTGGTGCAGTGTATTGCATGGCTGAGGTGTAAGGTAAGATTTGGTATGGTGTGGGGTATGGTAGTGTCTTGAAAGGTGCATGGTAGGTCATAGGGTAGGTCTGCATTTTCCAGATTGGCATAGATAGTGGTTCATAGGCCCCCACTGTGTTGCAAATTGTTTGGGGTTGGTAGGAGGGTTGGCCTAATGATTCGTATGTGAGCATCTGGGTAGGCTTTCTTTCACAAGTGGACCTCCGAGTTTGTGGCTGACTAGCCTGATTACCATAGAGCTGCCCACTGACTGTTTGAGGGGCTACTGGTCTGTACTCTTGCTGCACCACATCTTCCGGCTCACATTCTGCAGGTATTGGATTAACAGGTAAGTGCTCCTCTTCTGTCCATTCCTCCTCATGTGTTGTGTGTCTAGTTTCTCTGCTCTCGGGCATGCTCCCTCTTCTTTCACTGACACTGACTGGTTTCCCTTTCAGGTATGAGTGGTCAGGTTTGTTCAGATTTCTCAGTGATTGTTACATGATTAGAGTTTCTCTGAGGCTCTCATACAGGCTGCACCTGTGTACTCTCAAGTCCTCTCCTTACTGGTATCCTCAACCAGTATTGTGGTTCATCTTCATCGGACAAGTCACTGCTTGGATTCCATTCACTTTGTCCCTTTGGATTTGACTGACTGTTCCTTGCTCTCTGTCGAAGTTGTGGTTCTATTGATGGAGCAGGTAGGTGTCTTGGTGAGTCTCTCTTCCTTCCAGTTGGTGATTTCTGTGACTGCTGGGGTAAATCTACTGGTGAGTCATTGACCATGTAGTGTAGTGTTCGTACCCTGTTTCCACCTGTTTGGACTTTGTAAACAGGTTCATCAGCAATCCTCTTCTTCGCAACATGAACCTTGTCTTCCCAGTATGATCTCAGCTTACCTGGGCCCACTCTCCCACTCAGGTTACGCACCAAGACACAATCACCTGGTTTAAGGACAACACCCTTCATGTGGCAGTCATAGTATCTCTTTCTTCAAGAACTTGACTATTCTCAGAGGCGAGTCTGCAAGCTTTCTTCATTCTAGAGGCCCACTTCTCTGCATAGCCACTTGGAGAAGTAGTTCATTCATCAGTAGCCAAGCCAAATATCATATCCACAGGCAGACGAAGGTGGTGGCCGTACATTAGATAGAAGGGCGAAAACCCAGTCGCCTCATGCCTGGTACAGTTCTCTCCACCTTTCCTTTTCTTTTTCCTCCAAGGTCCTGAGCATTTGAAGCAAGGTACAGTTAAATCTCTCTGCAGGATTTCCCTGAGGATGGTAGGGGATGGTCCTTGAGTGACACTAAGCTGTTGCAGGGTTTTGAAGAGTTCGTTCTCAAATTCTCTCCCTTAGTCATGATGTAGTTTCCATTGGTAGCTGAACCGTGGAATGAAATCATCAAAGATTTTTTCTGCAGCGGTCTTTCCGGACTTGTTTCTGGTAGCATAGGCTTCTGCAAACCTGGTAAAATGGTCTACAACAACCAGAATGTACTCAAAGCCTCCCTTGCCAGCTTCCAAGTGAAGTTAGTCAATAGACATGAGCTCTAGGGCTGGTGGTAATGCTCCCCATGGGTGCTCTGATGTGTGAGACAGGTTTTTTCTGCTTGATGCAGGGACGCTTTCTTGTCACATAAGCCTCAACATCCTGTTTCATTTATGGCCAATAAAATCTGTCCCTAGCTAGGCCCAGGACTCTTTCAGTTCCCATATGACCCATACCATCATGGAGGTGTTTCAGGACCATAGGTTGGTACTGGTCAGGCAAGACAAGCTGACTCCTCTGGCTGGTTTTTCTGTATAGCAAACCATCTTTGATGTGAAGTTTATCCCACTCATGCAGAAGTTTCCTTGTAAGACCACTGACTCCCCTTCTCATGTCACCGGTCAGAGTGTTGTTAGTCTCTTTCAACCTGATGACCTGACTGATGGCAGGATCATCGCTCTGAGATTTCATGAGCTTGTCACAGCTTATGGTTGGGAGTAGCTCTGGTGACTGTAAGGTCAACTGTATGTAACCAAATTACATAAAATGTGACCATACATTTGTATGCGTCACACAAACCAGATAACACAAAGTACATTACCCAATATTTCTGCTGTATGACAAGAGCTCCTTTACACCCACCAGTCTTAAACAATGACCTTTCAAGGAGCACCAGCAATACAAAAAGAATTACATTATTTCTGCTAATGTTTAATAAAAACAAAGTAAATGTTGTAGCATTTGTTGTTTGTTCAAACATGTATAATGACCCATGTAAACATCAGACATTTTTCAAGGACCTCTTCTGGTCGATTTTCCTTCCTCAGAAGCAAAGGTGGAAATAGTCTGACAATGACATAGCGCCACAAAACACCTTAGGTCATGGTGGATGGTTTGGTGTACAAAGTGTCAGACCACTGTTCAACCACTGCGCTTACTTACAGTCAATGATGGTTTCTTTTAACCACAACCATGATCTTTCACTAACTTTAACCAGTGTAGGGACAATGGGAACTCCACAAATGAATTTGTTCATTGTGTGACTTCAACTGGACTTATTTTGAAATGTAAGCCATTGCATTTACAGTTGCACCTCTCCTCCAATCACCTCCTGTAACTATAACTGAATATCTTCTGGACTACGGTCAAGAAAACCCCAGCTCCTCAATTCTTTTCTCTCTTATCTCTTCTGATGACTCTCTGACCTTGATAGAGGTCCCCTCCACCGTGTAGTCTACCCAGATCAGACTCACAAAACATTGTTCTTACAGAAGTGACGCTAAGACACTAAGATCCCTGGTTAGTGCACCACTAAACTGAATGAACAAAGTTTATTCAGCGCCACCGGCTATGACACAAAGTCTGCCAGCAAAGTTAACTTTACAAGCAACAGGAGCAACAAAGCAAGTTAGCGCCTAGCTGCTGCTAACAGCAAGGAGAACAAAGCAACCGGTTTCCTCCGACATGCGCCATCGGAACACTGCACACAGCAAGGACTGCATTCAACCATGGAACCACAACTTTTCCAGCCTGGCTCAAATCCACAACTGATGGACTCGCCAGCCAACATAGCAGCACACCAAGGAATCATTCCTGATCATTTCATAAACTGGTAACTAACTGGGCATATGTAGTTAGCATAGCAACAGTGTACACAGCTAAGCACAGGACTGCTTAACTTTGTCAATGTATATGTATTGATTTGGTATTCACTGAGCTGTATTTTTGTGATCTCTGTTTAACAATACTGGCTCCGCCACACTGCTAAGTTGATGTTAGTTATGCTATCACACAGATTTACACAGGGTCTCACATGCAGTCTAACTATCCTCTTTTCTAACCTGGCACCATTACCCTACATTGATCATATATACATATTTCAAATTGGCTTCCATACACACGGAGAGGAAATTCAATTCTAATTCAAGCATGTGAATGCTCCCACTTCACATGCTGTTTTGTTTCTGGCTTAACATGTGTGTTCCTGTATTGTAAAAGTGAGATGACAGACTGCATTTCAATTCGTTTAGCAGAAGGGATTCATTCATTCCGAGCTGACTGAACTCTCCACCAGAGACTCCAATTCTTTTTTGTTATTTCCTTCCAGTATCTCTTTTTTTCCCCCTCTCCTTTCTGTATGTTCATGAAGTAAAGTACATTTCTCCTCCATTCAGCAGTCAACATGGACGCGACTATAACAAGAGAGGTCGGCAACTCCTAGACTCACTGCTGAAGACAGGTTGAGAAGCAAGAGTGAAAATAAATCCACTTTTTAATCCCAAAACATTAAAAATAAGCTCTTAGCTCTCCCACTGCCAGTAAATGGCTCTGGATCAGAGCAGACTCCGGGTGTTTGTTCCTCCATGCTCCCCAGCGCTCAGAAGCTGTTTGTCAAGCAGCAGCGGCTCTGTCCCTTCACTCCGCCCAGTCCTCCCCACAAAACACACATATTTTTCGCGATAGTTGAACATATACTATTACTTTATTATTTATAGACTATTTGTAGACAGTTTTTGGGAGTTTTATTTAGTTTCTGTCGAGTTTGAAGTGTGTTTTACGATCTGCAAGGTATAATTAGTGTTTTTGACAATGGAGTTTGGTGGCTTTGAGGTGAGCGATATAACAGCTGTTTGTGGTTAGGTGGAAGTGTGGCCAACCTGCCAATTTGTTTTGGTCTGAGATGCTGGTGCTAGTGTGACATCTTGTGGCAGCGAATATCGTATATCAGGGGTGTCAAACTCATTTTAGTTCATGGGCCACATACAGCCCAATTTGATCTCAAGTGGGATGGACCAGTAAACCATTGCATAATAACACCTCCAAATTTTTTATGTAAAGAAGTACATCCTGAAAATGTTATTACAACAATTTACAAAACAGATGATGAACAGCCTGAGATGTCGTAAGAAAAATAAGTGCAATTTCAACAGTATGTCTGTTTTTCCACATTCAGTCAGTCTACTGTCATTACATGTGCATTACAATTTACAAATCACAGTGGATCTACAAAGGCACAACACATTTAGTCACATGTATTTTGGAACTGAACAACAATAACAGTATTTTACTTCTTTATGATTTTAACAACTTAAAATGATTTTAATTTTCCATACATTTCCACTCCTGTAATGCTGGCATCACCACATCAAATAAAGTGGAAGCTATTAAGGAAGAAGGTTAAGTTATCCCCTGCCTTACAAACCATTTACAAATCAAAAGTTTTGGCAGTGCCTTAGCAATAGGGTTCCTCCAATATTGTTTTAAGATAGAAGTATGATACAGATTAATTTGTACTGAAGCTGCTGGTTGACAATATTTTGCACAATGTTCAATATCTTTAAATATGACCACAATAAACATTCACTGTTTTTTCAGAGAACTGTATTCTGGTCAGGATGGAAAAGCCTCTGAAGCAGCATTTTATATAAAGGTTACTCACTGTTTACCGTGCTCCTGAAACCAGGCACCTCTTAGCCTCCACAAGTGCATCAATATCAGGTGACAAATCCTGAGCAGTTGCCAGTTTCAGAATGTCATTTAAGTGCTTGTGTGTGAGCCTGTTTCGCAGTTTTGTTTTATTGATGGTCATTACAGAAAAAGCTTGTTCACAAAGGTAAGTCATTCCAAACATGCACAAAACTTGCGGCCAGGGCTGTCAATTTGGGGTACCATATGGGGAAATGAGCAGCGTCACCATTTGACAGCTGTGTCTTCCACAAAGTCAGCTTCAACTGGAAAGCACGTATGCTGTCATAATACTGTGTGACAACTTTGTTTGCGGGCTTGCATCATTTTGTTCAGATTATTCAAGTGTTCTGTAATATCCACAATAAATGCAAGGTCCTGCAGCCATTCTGCATCCAGTAATTCCGCCACTGGCTTTCCCTTTTGCGCCATAAATTGTCCAAGTTCCTCTCGTAAATCAAAGAAACGCATCAGCATAGCCACCTTACTTTGGTGTGGTATGGCAGGCCACAGGTAATGTCTTTGTCAGTAAGAAGGCTGTCAAACTGACAATGATTCAGACCTCTGGCTCGGATGCAATTTCCAGTTCGGACAACCACTCCCATGACATTATCCATTCTTAACTACTTGCAGCACAGTGCTTCCTGGTGCAAAATACAGTGAAAAGTCCAAAAACTATGCCCTCCATTTGTGGCTTGTACGTTCTGTCTTTTTCCTGACCATTGATGGCACGCCATCTGTAGCCAGGCTGACAGCACGAGCCCAGTCCACCCCGACCCTGTCCAGTGCTCCAACGAGAGAGTTGAAAATGTAATTCGCTGTCAGACAAAGTATCATCAACACCACGAATGAATATGGCCAGTTGAGCAACATCTGTAATGTCAGTGCTCTCATCAATGGCAACCGAAAATGCAACAAATGACTTAACTTTGTGCTTAATTTGGCTGTCCAAATCTCCAGTAAGATCTGAAATCCTTTCAGCTACAGAGTTTCTCGTCAGGCTGATGTTGGAAAAGCCTGTTGCTTGTCGGGGCACACAATTTCTGCAGCCTTCAGCATGCGTGTCTTCACGAACTCACCCTCAGAGTATGGCTTTGATGCAGATGCTATTTCGTGGAATCCTCTGGGACCAGATGATGCTCTGCCTGGTCAGTCAATGCAAACAGTCTCTGACATGCGTATCATATTGGTCTATTCAATATATTAGCCGCTGTTGAACACCTGTGCAATCACCAATGGTTTCAGTCATTCAAGTCCATGAGCAACTTTTTTAATTGGATACAAGCCACTGTTCCTGCTATTTTTCTTGATTATAATGAAAAATGTGCCTTTGTCGGAGAAAGTGTGTGTGTGAGTGTGTTACAAACTGTTTAATTCCCTGCAGGATCTGACCTATGAGGTCTGGACCGTGTAAATGTTTAATTAAAACAAGAGAGGAGTAAAATAGAGCAGGGAACCTTACACGAGAGCCTGAGATTTAAAATTGCTATGATATCATTCACAAGGAAGGGAAAAATGACATCATACACTAATTCACTACACGTTTGGGTTTGCTATGTCTTTCCTTTTGTGTTGGATGAGCTGTTGCCCCAGACAAAGGAGTTAAAGTATCTCAAGGTCTTGTTCACGAGTGAGGGTAAAATGGAGCGTGAGATGGACAGGCGGATTGGTGCAGCATCAGCAATAATGCGGGCGTAGTACCGGACCATTATGGTGAAGAAGGAGCTGAGCCGGAAGGCAAAGCTTTCGATTTACCAGTCAGTCTACGTTCCAACCCTCACCTATGGTCATGAGCTTTGGGTAGTGACCGAAAGAATGAGATTGCGGATACAAGCGGCCGAAATGAGTTTCCTCCGAAGGGCGGCTGGGCTCACCCTTAGAGACAGGGTAAGGAGCTCGGACATCCGGAGGGAGCTCGGAGTACAGCCACTGCTCCTCCGCATCAAAAGGAGCCAGTTGAGGTGGTTTGGGCATCTGATTAGGATGCCTCCTGGACGCCTCCCTTAAGAGGTTTTCCAAGCACGTCCAACTGGTAGGAGGCCCCGGGGTAGACCCAGAACACGCTGGTGGTATTATATACCTCACCTGGCGTTGCTGGGGAGAGGGACATCTGGACAACCCTGCTGCCACTGCAACCCGGCCCCGGATAAGCGGAAGAAAATGGATGGATGGACACTAATTCAATTCAGTTCAGTTTTATTTATATAGCGCCATATCATAGCAAAGTTATCTCAGGGCACTTTTTCATATAGAGCAGATCATATAAAGTGCCTCTGGGTGGGCAGTCATCTGCCTCGACCAGTTGGGTTGGGAGAAAGGAGAGAGAGAGAGAGTAAAGTTCGCAATAGGAAAGAGAACATACAGTAGTACAGCACAGTACAATTGTACATACAGTAAAGTAATAGCAGTGGTAATGGTATTGATGTTAATATTAATAAAAAATAATGCTAATAGTAATATTGTAATAGTAATACTAATAATTAGACTAATAACAACAATAGCAGCAGCGGCCGCCGAGCAGGAACACGGGGGCAGTAGGTGGCCTGCAACCACAGATCCAGACTCTGCAGCTCTGGAGGCAGAAACACTCGCAGAAAGCAACAGAAGGAGAGAGAGAGAGGAGAGAAACGGAAGCAGTCGAGTTAGTAACTAGCATTAATGGAATAAGAGTGCGTACAGATGGAGAGGGAGAGGAAGAGAGAGGAGCTCAGTGCATCGTAGGAAGTCTCCCAGCAATCTAGGCCTATAGCAGCATAACTAAGGGCTGGCTCAGG
>LKNJ01005522.1:11708-22818 GCA_002120245.1 Maccullochella peelii
TTTGAGCAATGCACCTGGCTGCATTGCATTCTGGTTAGTCTACAGCTCCGTTGTAGTGTGTCAGAATTGGAGCAGCTTCAGCAGTCTGATCTTCAGCAGACTCATAGCGTTTACAGTTATCTTACTAGTGTTTTACTGGCTGTTGAAAACTCGTCTGCAGCTCATTGAGATGTGGTAGCATTACAGGATTTATTTACTGTTCTACTGCACACTATTTTGTATCTGTATTTCCAGAGTAATCCATAAAAATAGGCCATAAAGATAGTAGAGGTGAGGCAAAAATCCATTCACTTAAGTATCGTGATTCTTTTTTTACGATTTTTGAACATGGGCAAATCATTTTATGAATCAATATTATTTTATTTATTTATTTATTTTTGTAAAGAATTTTTTTTTTGCATTTCTGCTTTATTTTCTTCATAGTCACAGCAGAGGGAGGTGGGGCCAGATTCGAACCCGGGCCGCTTTATTTATTTTCATATGAACCAGCCTAACAGAGAGTCGTATGTATGTGTGTGTGTGCACACATATTGGAGCAGTTGTTTCACATTAGCTGTCTCTGTTAGCTCATGAGCTTATATTTGTGTCTGTTTCTCAGGTTCCACAGTGTGTTAAGCTTTAAAGGCGGTGCTGGTCAGAAGCGTCCGAGGCAGTGGTGCACTAAGAGGGCCGTCCGCAGCATCAGCAAACACACCAGGTTCTCAGAGGCGGGTGGGGACAACACACAGCCACAGATCAGCACCTCCCTCCACAAGGTACGGCCTGTACGCTGTCTAACTGTCAGCTTCATCATCACTCACATTTAAACATTTGAACTCACATCTGGCTTGTGCTGACATGTGGAAGAAAAGGGTTATCAATGACAGTCAGAAGTGGGAAGTATTAGTCTGGATGTTACATGGAAGACTTGTGTTTGTTTCACAGGTCAAAAGCTTTCTTGAAAAGAACCAGAGAGAGACACAAATGACTCCGTGTGACCAGGGTGAGGTGGGAGGAGAAAGCACACAGGAACCTGAGGACAAGCCTCCATCTCTGGAAGAAGAGGAGACGAGGAGGAGAGAGGAGATGAAGAGTGCTGAAGAAGGAGATGAGGCTGTAGAAGAAGAGAATTCTAATTCTCTGTCCAGTTTCGATGCAGAGAGGAGGACGTGCAGTCAGCCCGGCACCTCCTTCAACTCTGCTACTGTGGAGAGTGAGAGGGAGGATGAGGAGCAGCCTGGTAGACAGTTAAAGTGTCTAGAAATTCCTGACTTTCTCCTGTCTGACGCACCTGAAGGCAACAATGGTAATCATAGCATCTGTGGAATGATTCTGATGGCATACTTGTTTGTTTGTAAAAAAAAAAAAAAAAAAAAAAAAGACAATTCTGGTAAAAGCTGGTGCAGTCGATGAAGATTATGTATGTATGAATGTGCGTGTAGGGTCGAGTATGAAGGATGGGAAGAAGCCAAAGAAGAAAAAGAAGAGTAAGCGAGGGAGGAAGCAGCCGGTCCCAGCCGAGATGGCAGCGGAACCGGAGCTGGCTAAATACTGGGCTCAACGCTACAGACTCTTCTCTCGCTTCGATGAAGGGATCAGGCTGGACCGAGGTTAGTCTGCACTCTGCATGCACGCCTAGAAACTCACAAAGAATTAATTTCACTGCTGTCGGCACCAAATGAAACACATTTAATACATAAACATTTCTATAGAGCCAGGACAGTGACTTTAGATTTTGGCATTGAAAATGGAAACATTGGCATTGAAACACGTATTCCACATGTGTCAAACTCAAGGCCCCCAGGCCGAATCCGTCAGCAGGGGTGTAGCCAATTCAGTGGTCTGTCCACTAACATGATCACTGGTCACTATCACTCGGGGGCGCTGAAGCTAGTGGTCCAGACCACTTGCTTAGTGGTCTGTCAAGAATAATTACAGCGACCATTAACCCTTTTAATGTACACATGGGTATGTCATTGTTTTAAGATTGGCTTGACTTGGAAGATGTCTTTTAAGTTCTCAAACTGCGCCTGGAGGAAAGATGGAGGAAACACCCTCTGTGGACGGGCGGGACAAAAGTGTTTGTGCTGCCAATATCATATCATTATTGCAGAGTCTGTTAATTGACATACCTCCAGCTGTTCTTAGAAGTATGAAAAAGTTCCTCCGGTCCCAAAACACCTATAATATCCATACTGACAAAATCAGAGCTTTCACCCTCACAGTTCCATTCTAGTAAAAACACCTCGACAATGCAGCAAATGCTTTAACACACTGAATTTCTCCGATTCTGTCTCACACGCACACACACACACACACGCACACACACACACACGTCACTAACGTTGTGGTGTGTTTCAGAGGGCTGGTTCTCTGTGACACCGGAGAGGATCGCTGAGCACATCGCCCTCAGGGTGGAGCACAGCTTCCCTGACTCTGAGCTGGTCATAGACGCCTTCTGTGGTGTGGGAGGAAACGCCATCCAGTTCGCCCTCACTGGAAAGAGAGGTAAGCTTCGTGTGTGTGTGTGTGTGTGTGTGTGTGTGTGTGTTGCATTTCCTTTCACCTGTCATTTGTCTGGTACTGACTTCTACAGGAGGAGTTTAGGATATAGAGTTAGTTTTATAGTTTAGACAAGAACTGGGGTTAGGATTGATTTCCTGGATTGAGTACTGAAAGGTAAACCAAATGTGTCAGGGTTTTCTGTATGTGATAGATTAGATGATTTGGGGTTGTATGTATATGTTTCTTGCTCTTGTTACATTCCAGGCTGCCAGTGGCTAATAATGGCCTGCTGTTCATGGAGATGGAGCAGAAAATGAAAGGCAGTCACTGATATAGAAAGGTGCTAGGCTACATAAGGCTTTAGGAACAAGAGGACTTTGAAACCAGTTCTTAAAGATACAGGGAGCCAGTGCAGAGTCACAAGTAGTGTGCTGCTCTCTCAGTTTTTGTTTGTTCAAATTCTGAATTAACTGTATTTTTCTTCTAGATTGATCAGGTATTCCAGTTTAAAAAAAAAAAAAAAAACGCATCTCAAGGTCACATCTCTGACTAATAAAAGCATGTATCAGCAGTTATTTTGAGATAGAAACTTGAGTAATGTCACTCAGGTATATGAGCATTCTAACAACCGTGTTCATCTGGAGAAACAGAGATATACAATTGCATGCCATCTGTATAACAGTGGCATTTGACATTATGATGAGTAATAATGTATCCCAAAGGAAGCATGTATAAAGAGAACAGAACAGGGCTCAGAAAGTGTGATAGAAAATAGTCTAGTCTAACAAAAACCATTCAAGCCTCTGATCTGATCCCAGGTTTGGATGTTTCTGTTTTAACCCTGTGACTGACTGTCTGGTGAGTCCTAATGCAAGACTGGAAATGGTGCAGTCCCTGTGCATGTGTTACAGCATGTCTCCTGCTGTGTGTGTGTGTGTGTCATCCTCTCAGTCCTGGCCATTGATATCGACCCGGTGCGGTTGGACTTGGCACGGCACAATGCTACGGTTTATAGCGTCGCCGACCGAATCGACTTCCTGCAAGGGGACTTCCTTCAGCTAGCGCCTCGTCTCCGTGGCGATGTGGTCTTCCTGTCGCCACCGTGGGGGGGGCCAGACTACCTGACTGCTGAGGTGTTTGACATCAAGACCATGATGGAGCCTGATGGATATCCTTTGATATTTTAGGTCATTGTTTGTGTTTTAAAATATATGTCTGGTCCTGACTGGAGTGTGGTGATGAAGAGAGAGAGGTCCCCGGCCAGATTTGAACTGGGGATGTACAACCACAGGATACACTATGGTATGGTATGGTATGCATCTTAAAGGAATAGTGAGCTTCAGAGGTGGTCTTTTCCAAAATGTCCGACTAATTTGCACATTATATTTTGTTTGTTATATTTGTAACATAACCCCCATAATCCCCCGTAAAATGGCATGTGTGTCATTTTTACACATTTTCGTACGGATTAAACGAGATAAAACATGTTAATTAGTGAGCTTTAGAGGTGCTGCTAGTTGTATTTAGTTACCTTTGGACAGAGGCTAGCTGTGAGAGAGATCTGAGGCTGGTCAATGTATCCTCCAGATAACTACTGGCCGGATTGGACGTGACATTTGCTGTGGATATTCATGGTCTCCAGAGGATGAATTTTAATAATGGATTGTTTTTGGTGACATCTTCTGGACAACATTTCCACTTGTACATTTGAAATATCCAAGTCTAATGAGTAGATGCCATTACATTTACATAGGGTGAACCCTTTAGTTTTGTCAGCTTTATACATCTAAATCTACTCTCCATCCAATCCTAAATGCACCTTAGAATAGAAATATTTTTAAGACGTAAGACTGTGTTTATATTAAATGTTGGTTTTCATCCTTGACACTAGACACATTTGAGATTTTCCGCCTGGCCACGCTGATATCAGACAACATAGTGTACTTTCTGCCTCGCAATGCTGACATGGATCAGGTCTGTATGTTTGTCTTTGTGTGTGGGTGCATGAGTGGTGAACAGGCCATTAGTCATTGCACAAGAACAAAGCAGGTATACTGGGGTCCAAGCTCCCGATGGACCCCTGAGCTTAACGTGCACTGACCTGGGCAGTAGGGAAGCATCTGTCCTCTCACATTGTAACACATTATTTTACCAAGTTTGTTGACAGTGGACGTGTATATCTAATGTGCTGACATTAATGTAAACACCACCTAATGTTTAGCGGTTAATCTGAAGCACATACTGAATTGGCTTATTTAATCTGGTTTCATTTGGAGAATGTACTGGTACATACTGTATATTGTACTGGTAATGTATTGGAGGATATAATGGAGGGGCATAACAAATTCATTAGCTAACAAAAACTGCTACAGCAGCACTTATTGATGGATTAGCATCAAGTTTGGGATGGTGCATCTAGAGCAGATCAAGTATGGGTGCATCAAATGTGATGCTGTACAAACAAAGTCATCAAAAAAACTGCAATTGACTGAAAATAGATGAAAACAGATATCAGCTTATTGATAATCAGGTTCCAAAAGTTTGCATTCGAAATTGAATGGGCAGAAATGTTTGTGGTCTCCTAGAAGCAGCTGTATGAAAGCATTTTTTCCCAAGGTTTCTTCCTGCAAATTTTACAGTTGGACCTTCGACAGTGTGGACCGCAGAACCACTTAGATAGTATTTGGTGGAAAATATAATAATGGTAATCTGAGCAAAAACAATAGGGTTCTAACAGAGCAGGTGCTTGGTTCCCATAGCAGATCATTCAATGTTAGTCAGAACATTAGTGGAATAACTGAATGCATCTGAAACCACAACACAACAATCTGTCTTTCCTTCTGTTCTGCTCTGGTTTAACATTATGAACCAACAGCTTTGAGGGACTAGAGATAATATTTTGTCTCCATGTGCCTCCTTCCACAGATAGCCTCTCTGACTGGTCCAGGAGGGAAGGTGGAGGTGGAGCAGAACTTCCTCAACAACAAGCTGAAGACTGTGACTGCTTACTTTGGCATGTTGATAAAGTCAGACAGCTAGCTACCCTGGCAAAGGCGTGGACGAACAAGGATTTCTCCCTCCACTAATTTAGTAACAGAACAATTTATATTTTATCCTTTTTTATTGTTCATTATAGCCAATAAATGTTTTTTTCAGAATGTTGTTTGAATTTTCATTGTTAATAAGCCAACATTTCATTACACCGTTTAGTGTCAGGCCTGGTGGGGTTAACAGAATGAAGTTTGGATCACGTGATGAGAAGAGCTGTGTGACACATCGCAGTCGTACAGAATCTGCATTGCATTGAGATTAAATGTGAATGGATCACAATATGATAGCCAATGCTTGAATTCATTGCTGAATCAATTAAGCCCTGGTTTCACAATGGTACATTTGCGCACCCTGCCTTTCATTTATTTCAATGTTAGTCATTTCTAAAAATTTAAATGAAGTAATTTTATAATAAGTAAGTACTAAATCATTTTGTAGGAAAATGTGACAAATCTCAGTGAGGTACAAACTTTTTATTTTGTATTACTTATGTAATAGTCGCTGTGTGAATTAGAATGAGTTTCTAGCTATGTCACAATTCAGAGGCTAATTCTTTGAAGACTGCGTCCAAGTAATACCGCGGCTCAGATTCGGAGATCTCAGGGGGTTCAGTGGTCTTCAGTATCCCTTTGCTTGCCAGTCACCTGATAAATGGTTTTTGATTTACAGTCAGGAGATATCATGTGGCCACTCATTAATCACTGGTACATCTGATCATTACCGTATGCAAACCACATCAAACAGGTATTCACTCCAGCAGTTGTGCTAGTTAGCAACCTGGACATGGTTCATCGTTGCAGTCACTGTTGCACTCACTACACACTTTGTAACACAGGACTTCTGTTTACCTTATGCATCACCATCATACTGAATGCGTAGGCGTTCAGCGTTGATATCGTGTAACTTGCTACTGGTGTTGACCACTTTGTTTGAGACTGAGCAACCTCTTGGTGGTAAACCTAGAACTTTATGAATCCATTTCTGACCTATTTTTGTTTAGTTACAAGGTATTTGATTGGTTCTCTGTGAGGTATGTAACTGTGTAAATATATCATGTAAAAAATGGATTGAATTTAAAATCAAATCAAGAACACGACTTGATATGAATAGAAGGGATCTATCTTTAACTGAAATCTTAACTTAGACATTAAATCAATAGTTATCCAACAGTTTCCTCTTTTAAATCGTTTTGAAAAACTCACTTGTGCACAAATATGCTTTTAAGTGATTATTCTATCATTGTACTATCTTAGTTTATCTTGTATTGCCTTGTGTTTTGGGAAGCACTTTGTAGCTTGTAAAGTGGTACAGAGTAAAATAAAGGTTATTGTATAATATGCAGGCAAAAAGCTGCATGTTGCTCACCAGCTACAGGTTGACCACCCCACCAAAGTGTCTCTAGATGACTTGACCACTTCTAATCAGTACTAATGCATTTGTGTAGATCTAGTAGGTGTAAATCTGGTCATGTGTCTGCTTACTGTTTGTGTTTCTTTAAGTCTCCTGGGTTGGACTGGACAGTCTTCCAAGGTCTTGATTTTTAAAAACGTGTTCATGTTTTCAGATGTAGCCAACATCTCCATGTATTGATTAACCATTTTCTGTTTAAACCTGGGGGCAATCATCAGGTTAGTTCTCTTCCAGATGTCAATCACCTGGATCCAGCTGTGTTCGGTCAAAAATCGAATAAAAGCCAGTGGAAGATTTGTACTGATGTTTTACTGGTCTTTCCAAGAGGAAGTATTCAAGACAATGAGAAAAGCACAAAGCATGAGAAATCAGTTATAAAAGAACAACAGTTAGGCAAAGTTTTATACATATAAGATGAAGAAAAAGCAAAGTGATTCTACAGTGGCTTATCAAACAGAAATGTGTGTGTCATTCAGTGTCAAACAGCATGCCATTACTCTGCAGTGCAGTCAAAGGAATACAAATGCAATACAATCAGGATGTCAGGATGTAAGCCATAGTTGTGTATGTGGGTAACATTCCTTTCCAGAAACATCATCCTACTTGATGAAAATAAAAGACAGAGCTCAGGTTTTTAAGGGCAGTTTTTGAAGAATCCTGAACCAACAGTCCTTTCAGCCCATCTCAAGAGTTAGTTTAGTCGTCCCCCATTAGGAAGAAGCTGGCCTCAGTCCTCAGCATGGCCACATCTGCCATACTATCCTAACCCCAAATTCACTAAGCCTGAATTAATCAATATCATTAAGACTGGTGAATCTCTCTTTCCAAAATACTGTTAAATGGAAGAAGGAAAGAATTTCTCAGTGGCTGGGGAAAGTGTAATTCCTAACATGCTGCCAATAGAGGGTGATTACTTTGTCATAGAGAAACAAGCATTTTGGCAAATTACTTATTTTGCTTGTTACTTTTGGTCTTGCACAGACTTATACGAGATGATCAGAATCAGTTTCAGCTGTCGTTCATCTCATTTTATCATCCCTCATCCAGCACAGAGAAAAAACTACACCTTCCAACCAGGGCTTTACTCCTCAAGTTTTCTTTCTGTTATCTCAGACTCGTCCTGGTCTTGTGGATGTTTTGACTTGTCTCGACCACAGCCTCAGGTCTCACACGGTGCTTTTTATTGTCCTTTTTGAAGACAGCATCAGATTACAGATTCTGTAATATCACATACACTGTTCTGAGCCGTCATTTGCAAGTGCAGACACTGATTATTTTCATAGTGTGCCTTCACCGTAGAAAAACCGGGATCTCAGATTTTCATAGTTAGCTTGTAGCACTGTGCAAGAAAATTTTGTTTCTAATATTTTTTTACTCTGAGTTGTTCTAAAGTTGTTTCCTGTTTCTATCACATTTCAAACTTTCGAGGACTGACACGAGTGACTGAAGTTATATCACAGTTGACTTTTACTAAAAACTGTTTGTTTCTTTCCAAAAGTACAGGAACTTTGGGGGTGGGGCTTGCAGCACTGAACATTTCTGATTGGTCAGGTACTCGCAGCATTTTATTCCAGCCATTTTTAAAAATCTGCAGCCTCAACCCAGTTTATTTTTTGTTCATTGTGCTTCAGAGTTACAGAAGAAAGCATACGACAGATAGTTTGACAACCAAGTCCAGGCCTTACTGAGCTCCTCCATGCTTACTGTTAATAAAGATGCCTATCTGTCATCCTTGTTGTATAGTCGCACGCAAAAATGACCTAATGCCTCATATTCGCCGGTCTTTAGTCTGCGGTGGAAACGCAGACAACAACAGCCTGAAGGAACCTTTTAGTGCCTAGAAAAGTAGTTCCTGGGACTTTGGGTTGAAACGCAACTTTAATGTTATCTGACTCTGGGTCAGATGGCATACAAGAAGATTTCCAAAATGTTGTAATGTTCCTTAAATAGAAATTATGTTAAGTAAGTATGTGCTATCACTTTAAGACAAACGTTTTTGCATTATTGTGTACTGGCATTGCTAACAAAAGACAACTTCGGCGTCAGAAATCTGAAAAAACAAAACAGAGAGTCGAGCTCTTGTGGACTAACAGAACTCAGTTCATTCTTCAAAAGCTGAACTCTGAACCGTGAACTCATTTGGCAGCAAAAACAGTCAAATTAAACATACAATCATTAAGAGTTTCAACAATCAATGCTCAAAAGTCATTAAGAGACACAAGAAATAGAAGTGTGACGTTTGCTTTTCCCCCCGGTTGATGCACCAAACTCATGGCTACATCAAGCAAGCCAGTCAGTACACACACACATACACACACACACCAAAGGTTTCAGTCTCAAGGCTAAAATTAAACTTTACTGAAATTATTATAAAATAAGGCAAATGATTAAACATGAGATTTAATATTAAAAAAAAACCTGGAATTGAGGAGCATTGCTACAGATGTGGAGGATTATTGGGATTAATAGATTAATGATCATTACCATTAACGCCATCATTCTGTGACATACCAGCACATCGCACAAAGGCATAAAGATATCAATGTATAAAAATAAATAAATGCAAACAAAGTAAGAACTTTTATGAAAAAATATATGTATGACTGAAATATGAGTAAATAAATAAATTAAATCAAATAAAAAATGATACAAAGACAATACTAAAAGCTAATCAACACACTCACTCATCCAAGGCCTGTAACTTCATGGCACCGTCCTCTACACCATCTGTCACACTGTCCATTGTAAATCAAGGTAAAATAAACTGCTCCACATCTCCACACGGCAGCACTGTGCCCTGTGCTTTAATACCCACGCTGTAATGCCATGGTGTCCATAAAGTTTTTGAATAAACCGCTCAGTACATACTGGAGGCTCCACAGCTGGTGACCTCACTACTACTCCCTATGCTTAGAAAACTACATACATCCTAATGTCATGTGTCCATGTTGCTGAGAGGCTTCAGATGAACCACTCCTTCTTGCTCTCATCGATGGTTTCGGTGAAGGCTGGGTCATTGACGATGATCGCTGCGTCAGCGCAGTCTGCTGACTCCGCCCCCTTGGCCTCATTGGTGTGGTAGGAGCCTTTATGACGGAACATGTGGCGAATCACAAACACCATGATGCAGAGGACGGTGAAGATCACCATGGAGATGATGCCTGGAAACAAAACAAATATGTTCGTAACTGACTGGAAAGTTATTGAGACACAGCAATCAAAGAGGGGTCAAAGCAGAGGCCGACATATCATGACTAGGTCCAGCCAATCATGCAACATGATGGTTTTGTTAGACCCTCCCTGCCTGCTAAGCACCCACAGATTTCAAAGCTTGTAACACAGCGTTTCTGTTATAAATGTCCAGTCTCCAAACGAAGCAGAGATAACCCAGATGACATCACTATGACATCATTGGGTATGCCAAAACTCCTTCAGAGCCACAGAAGACATTATACAAGACTGATGCAACGTTTCACTGGCTGAGTAGTCCTCCTCATGATGAGCACACTGACCTTCATGTCAAATCAGTGGAGTTCTTCAGAATTTTCCGAATAAGAGCCATCGCTAAAACTGTTCTGATCAACCAGCCAACAGCCATTTTTCTTTTCTCCATTAAGGCTCTTTACACATAAGCATCATGAGCAGTGCTCAATAAAAAGTGGAGCACAGAGGAGCGTATAGTGGAGGTCCTTTGGAGTCCAAAATTTCCAACCCCGTCTGAAACGGACTTGTGAAAAACCTTCCTGAACCCGTTGTGTTGTGTGTGTTTGTGATTTATGTAAACCAGTTTAACAGAAGGCACTAGCAATCATCCTGTGCTGGAGACAAAGATGAGAAAGAGGACAAACCCCTTTTCAGCATTTTTGTTCATCACCGGTCTCTTCCAGGTCATGTCACACACAGCTGTCATCTCACTGGTTGCACAAACAAGGTCGCAGGCTCTGAACGCAGCAGCTTCAAATCACCAATTCTGATGAACTTCTCTCTCCTCTAGCATTCCTTTGTTTCTTTGCCTTTGCCACCGAACCAGTTCATTTCTATTTTGTGTTCTCGTGGGATTTCCGAGGTTGCTTGAATTTTTGTCCAGTGTAGTGAAAACCCCCTTTGCTTGCTAAAATAAGTAAGCACAACATATGGACCTGAGGTAAGCAAGTTGGAAAAGATC
>LKNJ01005523.1:0-22756 GCA_002120245.1 Maccullochella peelii
TTCTGCTTTTTTCTGCTACTAATACTTCTCCTTCAGCCTTTAACGTACTTTTTCACAATTCTGCATTTTCAGCAGTGCTTCCAATTCTGGCAATTCATTTCACATTTCTGCATTTTCAGCAATGTTTTGCAAATGAATTTTAGCTTTCAGCATTCCCACGCATTTTCTGCAGGAAATGCAATTTTTCTAGTTTCCTTTAACACCCGCATGTTGTAACTTCCTACATAGTTTTTAATAATATGAAAGATGTTAGTTTCCTCAAGGAAACTGACTTGTGAATCAGGGAGGAACATTACTTTACACAAAAGATGGACTTTTAATCTTTTTATACTGTATTTTTCTGCTCTCCTATATTTATTCCGTCTAAACCCTGTTCTATGGGACTATGGATGTAAATTAGCATTCTTGCTAACTCCGGCTTGTTTATATCTTGTATTTTTATACTGATGATCATTAATGTGCTCTGTCCCTATCTAATAAACAACTACAATAAATAAATAAAACTGCTCCTCAAAAGGTCTGTGCAAGACCCTTACAGACACATTACACGAAGTTTTAAAAGTAATTTTTTAACTCTTTGCATTACTAATAATAACAGCAGCTTTATTTAAATATAATAAGTGTGATAATGTGTATACTCCCAAATGAATTAATTTGGTGTATAAAAAGGGGGCTTGATGGAGTTTGCGTCACATTCAAGCATTCTTAGCATTTACATCAACCACTTTTATCATTATCATTAGCATTATCAGGACTGCCCATCTGTAACTCTTAACTGTTATACTGCATTAGTGGGTTGGACACTGCACCACTTTAAAGGTTGTCAGGAAAATGTTCTAATGATCAAATATCCTCCAAGGCTTCAGTTGATTCACAATCAATCTGTATTTACCGATTTAACTATTAAAAGTATTTTGTGTCTGAAAGTAAATTAATAAAATTGAGACACTTTATCATTAGACGGTTGGGGTTTAGCCTATAAGTCAGTGAAGAAAGTCACCTGCAGCAGGTGGTCACTGCTGCAGTACACATTGTTGTCCTCTAGATGGTGCTGTAGATTCATCTTAAAAGGGGGAATGAACTTGAGCATGTTGCAGCTGGTAAAATGACAGCATTCAGAGACAGCTGTTTAATGGTGGAACAGCTGGAATGCCTGTCTTCTATATGATGAGGAAAGTTTATCATTATTATCTCATATTGCTGTATGCAGTGATCAAAATGTGTTTATTTTTGGAACAAAGTGAATCAGTGGAAAGGCTTGGAAATTATAAATTAAGATCAACAATAGGGGACAATGGGGGGAAGAATCTGTAAATACCAGCATAGAAATAAATTAATACATAATATAAATAAATAAAATCTTCCTTATTGAACTTTAACAAACTGGGGAAAACAAGTTCACCCCCAATTCTGTCCTGAAGTTTACATTTATTAAATATCTTTTAAACTGGACATGATTGAAGTACTTTACACAAGAAGAGCAAGTATAAAGATAAATACATGAAAACTTTACACAAATACATACAAACAGGCCGTTAAGTTCTACAAAACTGGATTAAACCCACAGAAATTAAGGAGGAAGCCTAATTAGAGAGGCAGAATTGATGACTATTGTAGAACAAAATGATGTTGTATGACATGAAACACATTCAGCTGACAAGTCAGTCACACAAAAACATCATCACACTGTATTTATTTTCAAATCACTCCATTAGTAACTCAGCACCAGAATAAATACTTAAACTACTGTTTTGGATGTAGCTCTGATTAAATACACCTAAAATGTTAATCAAATTACAAAACATTATGCTAGAAATACATTTTACTAATGAAGTCAGTTAGTTAGCATAATCGAGTGTTTCCCTTTCATTCTAAACTATATACATACTACCACACTATGAAGTAAGATACCTTTAGAAAGCACTGGCAGGTAGGATGGATATATCGCTTGGCACCTTGAAAGTATTAATAGTGGATATGCAGCCTGTGATGCTGCAGTCCATGTTGATTGTTTTGTGATTGACACATTACGAAGATCTTTTCTAGCCAAGATATTCCTTAAGTTTGAATGGTGCAACCCAATTAAGTCAATCTCTAGTTTTAAAATAGTTAGTGGTTACTAAGAGCTCAGCAGGGACTTGGTAAAGACACACAAACTTAAAATGGATTTATGAATAGCTGGCACAACCCAGTCCTGATGTCCCTCAATGAATAGCTGCAACGAGTCGATCGAAAGACACTATTTTGATAATCGATTAATTGTTTCTGTCATTTTTCAAGCAAATCTTCTCTGAATTCAGCTTCTGAAGTGAGAATTTGCTGATTTTCTTTGTCATATATGATATGTAAATTGAATGTCTTTAGGTTTTGGACTGTTGGTCGGGCAAAACAAGCAAACTGTAGACATCACCATGTGCTCCGAAATTGTGAATAGCATTTTTTCACTATTTTTTAAAACATTTTATTGATTAAAATTAAAATATTTGTTATTTGCAGCCCTTTTGAATTCTGCTAAGGATGTTAAAACCTCAGTAACTTGGATAGAAAAGGCCTCATAAATGAAAATACACGTGCCAGTGACTTCTAGATAACAATCGCATAAGAGAGAAACATTCTCATGAGAAAGCTGGTGTTTACCCTCCGGAAGCTATACAGCCTACTCTGTCTGCGGCTTTCACTTAAACACACACACACACACACACTGAAGGATGAAATGCCGCCTGTGCACTTCCTCTTCACACAGGAAGTGCTCTCGAGGTTGCTGAGAGGTTGACGAAGGCAGACAGGCACAAGGTCAAAAGGGCCCTCAAAGGTCAGAAAATGTAGCCTGCCGAGTGTAAGGCGAGTCTGACAGGAGTTAGCTGCACAAACATGAGCCTGGTGCACAATTAATACTGCCTTAATGGCTTCACTTATCTGCAGTGACAAACGATTAGTCAGTCGATCAGTTGATAAAGAGAAATTTAATCACCAACTCTTTTGATCATGGATTAATCGTTTAAGTCATTTTATAGACTAAATAATATATAAAAGATTCAAACAAATTCTCGACAGATTAATAGATGGTGGAAATTGTTTTTATCTGCAGGCCAAAATGGATGGTTATGTTTATGGATCTTCCACCAGATTGAGCTTCAACGAAGTATCAAGAAGATGCATGAGTTTGCACTTCCTGTGCTTTTTCTGCTTCACCGCAGACTTTGCTTTGTTTGAAATCTGCTATAATTGATCTTTTTTGAATAAAAATGTATCGCGTGACAATGTGAAAACGGAATGTGAAAGGTATGTGAATGTAGTCTCACGAGGCAAGGCAAGTTTATTTGTATAGCACCTTTCAACAACAAGGCTGTGCTTTACATAAGACATAAAAGGTATTAAGAAAAACTTCTTTTGTGGCCAAAAAGAATCAGTTATTACAGGTTAAGTAAACAAAGACACATCATTTTGCCTCTAAAATCTGTTATGAAATTATGATGAAAGACTAAAACACTTTTATCAGCTAAAAACAGTTTGATTCTTTTATTCTTATTGCGTCTTTACTCACATTAAATGTTATTAAAAAAGATTAAAAGGGCTTTTCAACTAAATGCACATTCAGTTGACTTTGGAGTATTTCGACATGTAGAATAATAATAATAATAATAATTATTATTATTATTATTATAAAAAAATATTAATTATTAATTAATAGCAAGAGGCAAAACATTTTCAGATAAAAACACAAAAAATGAGAAAGAAACCCTGAAAGAGGATTAAAAAAAATAAAGCAATGAAAAGAAAGTGGAAAAGTGAGGACTGGGCAGGCCAAAGTATTCTCTTTGTCTACTTAAAAGATTTTGGCGATACTACTGTAATTTCCCATAGCATGACTTATTCAATTCAGTTTTATTTATATAGCGCCATATCATAACAAAGTTATCTCAGGGCACTTTTTCATATAGAGCAGGTCTAGACCGACTCTTTATAACAGATTCTGAAATTATTATTTGAATTTAAAAAAAGTAATTTAAGCCATGTTTTTAGCCATGTCTAGTTAACTCATCTTACATTCATCCTTTGGCGGAGCACAAGCACTATGTGGAACTTTTACGGACTGCAGTAAAAAAGTAACATGAATGTGAGCATGTAACGTATTGTACATATCAATAAATTAGAGTCTCATCTTTATGGTCTGTAAATCACAACTGGGACCATTCCTGTCCCATACTTATTCAGCCCACATACATAACCAAGGAACAAGCACAGAAAAATAAACCTTTTGCCTCTATCTCTGTATATCCTGACCAGTAATTGCATTATTGGAAAGAATGTGTTTATTTGCTATCTGTGAAGGATGTCTATCCCCTCTATTTGTGAGTGTTTTTCTGTTTATTAATAGTGAATAATCACTGACCCTCTCGCCACCCCGTCCCATCAAAAGGCTTATTTTTGGCTCTTTTCCTGATCAGGCCAAGCTGGGCTCTAAAGAGGTCAAACAGCAAGGAGGATAGAGTAATTATTGCATAAGCTCTTTGTCTCTGTGCTTCCTAGATCAGAACAATTGCTGAAAACACAGTTCGGGGCTGGAGAGGCTTGATTTGGCCAAGAACTGTATTTGTGGATGAATTCCCACAGAAAAACAAAGACCGATAAAAGACACAGGACAATCAGTTTGTCAATACTTGATGATTTGATGTAAGATATCCATTGTGTTAGTGTATCGCAGAAAGGCCAAAGTAGTCTGGTTCCAGTTTAGCTTCATTTTTGTTGACTGATTGAAAAAGGTCTGGCGTTCTCGTGAATGGTTGTCTCCCCAGATGGAGAAACAGCCAAACTTAATCAGAGGATTTGCCAGAAGTAAAGGTGGAACTTGTTTATGTCTGCACACATACAAATTGAAAACATTCGCGTGGCAGTTTTCTTGTACATTTACAGATTCAAACATGTTCAGTTCCAGTGTTCTGTTTTGAATCCACCTCTAGACAGGAAGTTGGCACAACCAATCAGCTTGTTTGACACACAGGGTCACGCAACGCATTGTTGAGATATGGGAGGTGCGTGCGACCCACGTTTACCCCTAACACTGTTCTCTGTTCAAAGCCACAGAGATGTTGACATGTATCTTTGCAGAAGCATGATTGCAACATTGGACAGATCGGATTTTGGGGCTGTCAAGTGGATTAGTGTTTACTGTGTAGTCTAGTGCCCAAAGTTCTTCTGTTAGGCCCCCATTTTGTGGATAGATTTTAGCAAAGTTTTTCAACATCATGCTAAAATCAAACTCTCAGAACTGGTCTAGCAGTGTGAAGGGGACTTGTTGGTGTGTACCTCTGTAACTTGTCAGAGATTGTTGTGTTTGGTTTTGATATTTTATTGTGTGTCTGTGGATATTTTGGCCAAATGTGGTGCTAAAGGTCAAGGGTCAACAATCATCAGGGTTCCCCCTCTGGGGATTGTGAATATAGTGTTGGATAGATGGTTGGAAAAGTATTCTTGTCCACTTTTAGCTGAGAAATATTTCAAGGCAGTACAATTCTAACTGCCACTATGACCCAATGACTTCATGTTAATCAGATAAAAACATAGTACACTGTATACTAAGACTGTACTGTCATGTGTTAAAATCCAAACACAAGTAGTCTCTGATGCTAACATGGGAAACTGGATGCTTGTTTACAGTGAGATTTGAGCTGCGTTGGGGGGGGTCAGTCCCAGTTGGAGCAGCTCAGTGTCCTAGGATTGGACCAGAATATAAACAAACTGTCCCTGGATCAGCTTATTGGACAACTGTCCTGAGACATGCTGAGGTCCCAAAGGACAGACATATGAGTGGACAGAAAGGCGGAGGTTTTGACAGAGAAATGACACGCTCAGCTCCCAGTGGGACTCAGCAGAGATGCTTTTTTTTTTTCGGTTTCTGTAACACAGCAGGTGTTTTATGGGACTATTTCAGGCTCAAAGAAGCTCATAATCTGTCATATCCATGATCTTTCCATAACCTCAACCATGTAGTTTTAGTTGCCTAACTTGCCCAGCATTTTCATGCTGAAACAAGAAAGGACTGTCCCCAAATTTGGAAGCACAATGTTGTCTTGAATTTCACTGGAAAGCGGTAGGGCGGCCCATAAATGTCAATGATTCGAATCATCAGTGGATCATCCCCTGAGTCGAATCACTGCTTTTTTTTTCTCGCTGCATCATTGTATACAGGGGGATGCAGTATAGTGTGGAAAACTGATGTTTTCACGTCACAGATGCTGAAACATTTCACTGTTGTTAAACTTGTTTGACTGCATGTGACGAATAAAAACTTTGAACTTGAACAAAGGCATTAAAATGTGAATCTTGCAGGTTAAACATGTAGCTGTTATAGGAGTTTAGTGTGGGGCAGCTGCTCTGCAGGTGCGCTGGACTGTAACTGAGCAGGGGAGAGAATAATATGTCATAATTGTAGGTAAGGGGTATTGTAATAATGTTGAGAATTTATATATTCTTGCATGTAGCCAGACGTCTGCGTGTGTGGATGCAGAAGTTTGAAATCATGTTGGATAATTTATCATGGACTGATAATGTCCATACTATGAATTATGAACTATGAATAACAGTTGTTAAAATGGATTCATTATGTAATATATTCGGCACTAGCAGTGGTTGTTGTTACAGAGGCTAGAAGGCTGTGAGATTTCAAAAGGTTTTGGTGAAGCATGAATTGTTCTGCAGCAGACACTGGGTAAAGACTCTCTTTGGAAACCTGAAACAAGAGGAAGCTGGCCGGCCTGAGATGCTGGTTCCTCCACCATGTTTTCCTGACTCCCCACCTGAAGGAAACAAAAGGCTCTGAATCAGTCGGAACAAAGGGATGCAAGGGGTGTGTGTGTGTTTCTGTCTGAATGTTCCACATGCCCATTTTTGTGTGCCCATAATGTTTGGGTTCCTGTCTTCATGCAGAGGAAGGAAGAAGCACAAAATCCTCAAGTCATATGTTTTTTTTGGTTTTTGGCAGATAAACAGACCGCAGGATCCGTCAGGATCTGCTGGCACCCGACTATAAACTCCTACACCCTCTGCCAGTGTTTTCCCAGATTGTTTCCCATCATTCTCGGTGTTGGGATCCGGTTTACCCAGAAGTGATGAAGTTCCTTATTCTATTATTATTTTTTATCTTTAAATGAAATCTAGTTTGGGGGAAATTACTTTTTGAATCCAGCCAAATAAACCCTTTTGCCAGTTCATACTATTAACTATACACCATGTATAAATGGTGGCAGTTAGTAAAGCACTTATTTTTTAAAGGGTTAACCTGCATGTGGAGGAGAAGCCTGTAATTAATTAATTGATAAACAGATGATAAAAGGAAGTGAAGATCAGGTATGCATCTCTGTCCTGACTAGCAGCATCAGTACACTGCGCTTGTTTGTTTGGTGACAGTAAACTGTGCAGAGACATAAAACCAGTCAGCTAACATCTTCAAGTAGCATAGACTTTTTAAAAAGAGTTTTCAGTAAACTGTCAAACAGATCACCTCTGACCTGCACTCCCTTTAGCATTTATTCTCATCCTGGAAATTGGTGCAAATGTAGTTGCCAGTCCCAAAATATTTTTACATAAACACTAATAAATTATTTGGCAGTTTTGTGCTGTTGCGCGTCAACATTTTTTTTACTTTGTTTAATTGATTTCCAAGGTGTCATCTGTACGGAGGCAATGTGTGCCAGACAGCTCTCTGATTGCCTGTTCAGCCTAGTGAATCAGTGAATTCAGCTGCATATTGCAGCTTCTCCTGATTTCTCGCTTCTGCTTTTTCTCCTTACACAGCCTGACCCTGTCATTGCTTTGCTAAACAAAGCCAAAGATTATAGTAGTAACATTTTCTCTGACATTATTCTTAATTTGTACTCTGTGCATTGTGATTACAGACCGCTGATTTCTTCTAATGCAAGTGCAGAACATATGTGCACATTGGCGGGCAGCTCGTCAGCTGTGGTCTATGCAGAGTTTTCAAGTGCAACTTTTAACAAAAGTTTGATCAGTCTGCTGTCATCAGTACTGGTTATATTCAAGTTTTTAATGTCAGGGCCCTTAGCAGAGGGCTTCCATTATGATGATGATTGTCTATGCCTACCTGAAAGTTCACAATACCCATAGTCTCTTTACTAGCAAATGATCCTGATTTGTTAAAGCTTTGTGTTTTGTTTTCTTCTGTAGGTTATCCTCAATTCAAGTTGCCCCTGAAAACGGCAAAACCACCAGTACCTGGGTGAGCAGACATAAGGTAGGATACACAGAGTCTTTGTCTTCCTTTCTGTGCCAGTTTTGGCCTGTTTGTGCCTATCTGTCTCTGTCCAAGTCAAGTAGAGGATGTGGGATGTGATTGAATGTTTTCCTCTTTAGTGTATTGGAGGAAAAGTCTGACTTAGAGGATGCTCAAATGGTAAAATAAAGGACCAGTATATCACAACTGTACTTAAGTATGATACAGTACTTGAGTAAATGTACTTGGTTATATCATTTTACTATTTTCTTTACTGAGCTCTTGGTCACTAAACCTGATTGACTTGATTGTGACCTAAAAAAGAGAAACAGTAACCCATATGTTTGTACCTCTTTACCTGTGTGGACCCTTAAGTCCTGACCCTTAAATGGCCCTTTGAAGAAAAGAGGGCCAGAGAAAATGTCCCCAGTATCAGCGTCTAACACTCCAAATTGGTCCTCACAAAGATAGGCATACACACACACACAGAGGCACACCTAAAGATGTAGAGAAAAAAGTGTAAGCTGGAGAGTCCAAAACCACAGAACAGGCTGTTACATACTGTTCTACAATTGGCATGTTTGAAACGGCTAAATGGTCTTGAACTGAACGCTGTACTTTCTGAAGAACAACTTAAATACTACACACATGCTCACACACACACACACACACACACACACAGACTTGCTTGTGCAGACTTGAGTCTTCTGGTAAACACTCTCGCCTGTCAGAGTAATATGTTAAGGTGGATAAATGAAGTACAGGATGAAAAGTGCACCAGCTCAAGAGAATGCGACACAGCTGACTTGTGTGTATTTACTCAAGTATAATTTTGTGGTGCATGTAATTTATTTGACAGCTGTTCACTCAAAAAATCCTGTATCTCCAAAATGTCTTCTTTTCAGGAACCATGAGAAACAACCCGGTTTTAACTTGATGACAAATGCGTTTTTAACACTGAGTTGTAGAGAATTAACTCACAATTATGCAATTATGCAAGGGGTTTTACCCAACAGCAGCAATTTAATGCAGTGCTAGAGTTTAGCAAGGGTGTGCCACAGGGCTCTGTACTGGTACTTCTGTTATTTACCTGAAAATGTTGCAAATATTCATTTTTATGCTGATGATACATTTATTTCTTGCTGTGTTGGGGAGAGCGTTAGCTTTGTAGGATATAAAATTCAAACTTAATTCTTTAGTTAGTTTTAAATGTTGAAAGAATATAAAAATGAGTTACACTAAAAGACTTGTCCTCCATCAAAACTTCCCCAGGTATTGAATCTGTAACAAAAATAAATGTAAGTCAGACTTTGAAAATCCCAGCAGGTTATTTGACAACTCTGAAGGCATTTCAACCAAACGGTATGCAAGCTGCTGGGATTTTGGGAAGTCTGACTTCTATTAATATTTCTTACAAAAACAGCAAATATGTTTTTATTTACAGTTTGAAATGCAAAACTTTCAGTTGTAATGGAAAATCTTTGATTTTGGATTTATTATTTCCTCCATCACAACTGCTAATGATCCTTCAATCAGAACATAAAATAAAATGGACCTTAAAATAAATCACGCATGACGCCGATGATGGAGGGTAAGATCAGTATGATTTAATAATAAGATCAGTGCAGAAACACAAACTTCTTATTGGGGTAAATTCACCATATAGTAATAACAATATATGATAATAAGATCAATATACATTTTTAGCATATTAAAAATGCAGAACCAGCTAATATAATTCTACTGTATGACATTGACAACAAACAGAATACAAGTAGCTGAACATGGATCCCATGAGGAAAAACAAAAACCCTGTCATTACACGAGACAAAATGCTGTTATTGTCTTTTAAAAGAGGAAAAATAAGTGGATTATCTCCTGAAACGTTTTGCCACTCAACTTTTGTTTTGGGGGAAACCCTTCAAGCAGCACAGCATGTTGAGCACTACGACTGGTGATAAGCCTTATAGGGTTTAAATAGAGAGCTGAAGCCCCGCCCATTTTTAGGTTAGCATCTGTGCCACTAGTGTTTTGCTTCATAATAGATTCTCTCAGAGTTGTCTTTATTCTGTCTTTCTGAATAGCTGACACTGGTTCCTGGGATTTTCTATCCATATTCTGAGATAAACGAATATCTACTATAACACTTAAGCAGTAAAGTTCACATTTCTTCATTTTATCAAAGATAAAACAATGTTAGGACACAAAAACTACACCTCTTAAGAAGCTTTAAGACTCACAGAGGTGTAGTTCTTGAATGCTACAAAATAAGAGTTGTTTTATCTTGGTTAAAATGACTAGATGTACACATTTTACATTTTTTAATTGTCTGACCGAAGCTATTGGAGCAGAAGCTATCTTAAAACGGGAGGCAGTACTTCCCTTCTGCCTAGATTTTTAATTTTTAAATCGACTTGCATCTAGCCAACTCTTTCCACATACATTAACACAATTTAGTTCAATTCTCATCAGTTGCTAAAAAGTCCATCTGAGGTGTTGTTCTTGTTTCATGTGCATGTCTCAGAACGTGTAATGTAGTCCTAAAACCTCTTTGGTCTCCACAAATTAACTTAGTGCTGGGTTTAAGAGTAGTTTCATATTACACGGTCAATCAGCAGTGGCTAATTATTATGATTTAAAAACATGCCTTGAGCATGCTGTAAGGTGCTTTTCTGGAAGCCTAATCTGAACAACTTGTATTTCTTTAAGCAGAAATCCAAATACAGAACACACAACATTTTAAAGTCTTTAAATACTATACATGATCTTACATGTAATAAATAGGAATAGCTCAATTTGAGATGATAAAAATGCCCTCTTGTCTAAAGTAATTGCTGACATATCAGGAGAGATAACATCATTTTGGCTTCTGAGTAAAGGGTGGGGGGCGTGTGAGAGTTGAAACAGATGAGTGATCTGTCGAGTGGAGGAGTTGAGAGATATGCGTCAGTGGGCAGGCTGAGCAGGAGCTATCTCTCTTCATGTGTCACTCAACTCGACACTCAACATCACTTCTTTTCATATCTCCTTCATAACTGTTCAGACTGTTTCTCTGCCCACATCCCCTCTCGGGATAATGTTCATCTCAAGTCCCATTAAACATCTTGTGGCCCAGGTGGCTTGTCTATGGTAAAAGAATCTTCATAGATTTGGACTTTATTATTATAAGTTTTAACATTTTAATCACCAATTCAGCTGCAGAAACACTGCAACACTGCAAGACCGCTTTACAAGAGTCCTTTCAGGTTTCACTTTGTTTTCCACTTCCAAAAAAGTAGTTTAGATACTGTAATATATAAAGCTTTTAACATTTAATCAGTAGGGCTGACTAGTAGCGATTTAGTTTTCACTAGTGGAAAAGACAATTCGACATGTCAAAATGAAGAACTGAATTGTTGATATCAATAATTAACATTTTGACTAGTGAGAAGTGAGTTGTAGATATCGTTAATTAGAATTGCAACTAGTCAAAATTACATTATAGATATGTCAACTTGGAATTATAACATGTCAAAACTGAATTATAGATAATTGAGTTTGAATAAAAGTCAAAAGTAAAAGGTGTGACTAGTTCTTGATTCTTAATTCTTGTTCTTAATTCTTGATCTCAAGAATTAACATTTTGAGTAGTGAGAAATTAATTGTAGATATATTTAATTAGAATTGTTACTAGTCAAAATTGCATTATGGATATGAAGATTTTTACTCTGGGTTTTATTTTATTGGCAGAAGTCATTCATATAGAAATTGTATAGCTTTACTTTTAAATGGTACTATCTACAGGAATTCAGCAATGGACTCTCAACATGCGTGTCAAGCAATCTGTAAAAGCACAGCACTAACTTTGTCGGACTCTACCATTCCCTCTGACCTGTCACCCTCCCAGGACAACGTTTACTGTACAGTCAAATCTTTCTCACCTAAGCCCCAAAACCCTTCATCAGCAAACAGACTGGCAGGTCGTTTCTATTTCATTTAAAAACCTTAAACAAATTTAGACTTGTCATCACCAGGGGCTCTGCAATGGGTTCTAATAGGGTTCTACTTGAATCTAAAAGGTTTTTATTGTGTGTTCCCTAACTAGGCTGCGGTTCTGTCAGGGTCTAAATGAAGGTATCCAGAGGGAGCTATGGAGGAGCTGAGGGGTTATTATGAAAGTCATCCCAACTTTTTATTGATGATCTCGACAAAAGGTAAGCAAATGCAAAGCTTCTGCTATATTTTCACATTAATATCAGGCTCTGCTAGCTGGTTGTTAACTGACGACAAATGTTGGGAGACACAGTTAAGGTGTCTACTAAAGTTTAACATGCAAATTCAAATTAAAGCTGCAGTCCAAAAAGAAGTTTTGTGCTATTCTCTCAGAAAATAGGATTTTCACATGTTTAACTTTCACATAAGTTAGGATTTTATTCAATAATAGCCCCCAGAGTAGAAGGAAGTCATCTACAGGTTTCAGGGAACAAACTGTGCACTTGAAGGGCAAACTCACTATGTGTTGAGGCAACCATAAAGTCATGATAAGGCAAGTTATATGGATTAAAATAAACTTTAAAGAAAATTTCAGCATGACATAAAGCAGAGAACATCAACATAGTGTTAGTGGATCCAAGAGATGTAATAAAAGCTCTAAAAATTAAAAAAGCATACATGGTCCATGAAGCACCATTTCTTTTTATATATGCAACTGGAAAACTATGATTATGTGGCAACTTCACCTTCCTCACAATATTAAAAATGCTACATATCTGAAACGTGAAACTTAGAGAACGTATATTCACTTTAATCTGAACTCTTTTCCTGTTATCTTTTTAAACAAAAATGCCACAACACGGAAATGGAAGGAAACAGCACTGTGAGGGATCTGATCCATCTGCATCTAGATAAGGACAAAGTACCAGAACACATGAACACTAAAAACACTATCTTCAACATTAGTTTTGCCTTTTTAAAATGCGTAACATATATGTGTACAAAGCTCTATAATTGATACTCAAAAGTGGTCACCACACAAAGACAATTACCTCAAAAAAATAGAGTGAGATAATAAAAATACTTTGAGAGTATAGGAAAGGAAAGAACAGAGAGAAACGGTGAGAACGTGTTTGAATGAAGGCATACTGTCGATGACATTACTGACATCATTTGGGTTAAAAATTCTGACCTTACTCTTACTCCATCATGTATTAATAATATTCTGTATCAAAGCTCTCTGATATTGGCAGCCACTGCGTGTCGTTAATTATAAGAAAAACTGGCCTTCTCCTAATCCTAAAGAATAATACATAAACACTCCACATTCAAGCCACTTCGCAGGCTGCTGCACTGAACTGAAACCGAGGCTGCTGCGTACATACATATAGTCTGAATGAGTAAGTGATTGTGCAGTCACCTGACCATACACGGTCTGGTTTGTGCAGTGGTGTGCAAAGATGGGGGGAGCGACCTCCACTGCCCTTCTTGATCTAAAAGCTGAAGAAGTATTTTTTTATTTAATGAAGCTTAATCTTTGCCCTCACACTAATGGGGCTGTTGAGGTTACTAGAGCTGCTCAAGTAGCCTCATTTTTGGCTCTGATGAGCCAAAATACTAATTCAACCTCCTCAAGTGGCACTCTGATAAGCCAGAGGGCCCTTCTGATCCCTCCTATTGCACTTCTGATTAGCCCCTGTGATTGGCTCAAATGCCCTTCACACACCTCAAATATCCTCCAGTTAGCTTAAAGGGGCGTACCAGTGACACTGGTTTCAATTCATTTCTGTACTAGGTGAAAATTAAAGATAACGCTCAAAGTTACATTATACTTAATAATATTAATATAGATACCTACAATTTTTAAGAATGTAAATGTAAGAAATGAAAATATGATTTTTCAATCATTGTAGCTTCATTTCAATTATGAACATGTAAACTTAGCTGCTCCACTTTTGCATGTATTGTATATGTAT
Organism: Maccullochella peelii; assembly: GCA_002120245.1. Taxonomy (NCBI): domain Eukaryota; kingdom Metazoa; phylum Chordata; class Actinopteri; order Centrarchiformes; family Percichthyidae; genus Maccullochella; species Maccullochella peelii. Next base: position 14,179 of record LKNJ01005523.1, read on the forward strand.
CATCGTATTTGCTGTGTGTTTCTTTGTCATATAGGATAATAAACTGAATACCTTTGGACAGTACAGTGTGCTTTGGACTGTCAGATAAAACCAGACATTTGACATGTCACTTTGGCCTCTCGGAAATAATAAGAATAATGTTTCACTATTTTCTTATTTTATAGACAACACAATGAATCCAGAAAATAATAGGCAGATTAATTGATAATGAAAATAATCGTTAGTTGCAGGCTTACAGTGTTACAATGTACTTTAATTATCAATGAAATTAAATCAGTCGGGTAATGCAACTTTGACCAAAAAAAAGCAGACTTTGTGTTTAACTATGATGCAACTCAAGTAAGTTTCAAAAGTAACTGATTTGAATATTACACAGAAATGAATGGAAACCAATGGCTGCCTGGAACGGTAGGAAAAATACAGAAAATGTAAAACCACATAGTCTGCATTTGACAAAGTTCAGCAAAACAAGCAAAAATATACTTAAAACACTTAAACCTAAAAATGAAACTTGCATGCAGGAGAGGGGCCCGTTTTCATCCTCATCCCCGGCCCTTGGACAGTCTGTGCACACCACTGGGTTTGATGTTTTTTTTCTACTGCATGAAGTGTGTACTAGCTGTTTGGTGAATAAGGCTAGCTTTGTTGCTAACTATATAGGCTTTATCTCAATGAAGTAATTGCAGGATATGAAAGAACCCTGTAGTCGCATGAGAGAAGCCTGTTTAGATAAATCAAAGACAGGTTTAAGATGGAAAAAACAGAAAAACCAAAACTTAACAATATTCTTACAGTAGAGTACATGTGTTGCAATATATGTTTATTAGCGTGTCTGTGAGTTAGACACAAAATAAGAATCTGGCAGGTAAAGTAAAAACATAAAAAACAAAGCAGTATTGATATGGTAAAGTGTCCTGTTGACGATTTGGATTAAATAACGTGGAGAGATCTGATCAGAAAAATAGACTAATTCTAAGAACTAAAATAACAAATAACGCATACGTCATTAAAGTCGACCCAAGCAGATTTAATGCTACTGTAAATCAGTTTACTTTTGTTATTTAAACAGAGCAGATGGTGTTACAGTGACTCAGGTGGGATGGATTCAGGTAAGATGAGGCAGGCTGATTTTATGTATGTGGAAAAGGCTTGAGCAGAGTTGGGTATCATTTTGATTCTGATTATTAATTCTGATTATCATCATGTCCTGACTCTTAGATTTTCTTTTGAGAATGAAATCTAAATATGACAAAGAAATAATTTGTCTATGGCAAGTCTGCTTAAGATAAAATGCGTTGTTTTATGACAATAAAAAAATAGAAATATCTCTGTTATTAAAATGATGATTAAAATGCACGTTTTGTAAAGAACACTTGGCTCTACAATTCAGAAACAGTTCATGATACCCAACTCTTACTTGAGGCTATGACTGGAACTAGAAACGTGGGCTGGGTCTAATTGCTGGTCAAATACGTGACGTGAAAGAACACCGTCTCTGTTAATGTGTAGGTAGTATATCTTCTCCTCTGAGCTAAATCAGTAAGCTGATAAAGAAAAGGTAGGGCCGGGAACCGAGCTGCATAGAGTTCATATCAGGGTGCGGGTCTGTGGCAGAGACTGGGACATGGGACATGGGACATGCTAAGCCTTAGCAGGAAACCGCTGGTGGTCGGGGGTGTATGGCTTTAGATGTGTGGCCAGAGCGTGCGTTTGAATCCCACACTGCTAATACCCCTTTTACGCCAAAGACCGGAGTTCAGCCTGAACACAGTTCCCGAACATAGTCGAGACACCTGCGATAAATCCCAGGGTCAAGACTTATTGACACAGGTCAGACAGACCTTTTTCCACCAAGTGACCCCCTGTTATTTTATGTGGGTGGCTCATTGCAGGGCAACTGTTATATACTGGTGGTCATCCTGCATCTCATTTGAGTCGAGAGCTTGGGGGGGGAAAGGGGATGTAAGTGGCTTGACCCTGATATCTTAACTTGTTAGATGGTTTAGGTACAGAGCCATAAAGGGACAGGGAGCACAGCGTGGGACTGAGCCAAAAAGTCTAAATAAAACAGGAAGTGGTTATGAATACCATTCCCTATAGGTAGCTTAGCCTCAGAGCTCTCAGAAGGCCCAGAGGTACGAAGGTAAAGAAAGGCTTTAGTCTCGGGCTGCCGGTTGAGGCTCAGGGCTGGGAGTAAGTCGGGTCTATGGCGGGGTTTGAATCTGGGGCTCTAGGTGGCCTGGTCCAGGGCTCTCAACAGGTCACAGCCCTGGAGGAGGTGCAGGTTGCCCTGCAGAGGGATGTTGACCTCGCAGTCGTAACGGGTCAACTCCGGCAGACAGAATGACTCAAAAGAAGGGCCCAGCAACCGGCTGGCTATACCTGGAAAATGATAAGCAGGTAGACACTGACATAAGTAACAATCTTAATTTTGTAAAGTTAAGTCATTTTTGCCCTAAAAACCCTATTTTCTTAAAAGAAGTGGAAAAAAAAAAATCTGCCAGAGCAGTAAGAATATTTTAGCCTGTTTCCATCAGAAAGCAACTTGTTTCAAGAATTTTCTAGAAATTTAGGAAGACCTTAAATGAGAAAAATCAAGAAAGACAAAACTTCATTTTAGAAAACAAAAAGTTGATTTGCATTGGAATCAGCTAACGACTATTTTCATTATCGATTAATATGCCGACTATTTTCACAATTGTTTAGTCTATAAAATGTCCAAAACCCAAAGACTCTTCATTTACACTCAGAAAGGACAAAGAAAAGCAGCAAATCCTCACATTTATGAAGCTGGAACCAGCAAATGTTTGCTTGAAAAATTACTGAAACGATAAATTGATTTATAGTCGGCAACTAATTTTCTTTCAATTGACTAATCGTTTGATTTGTTCTCGTTTTAATAAAATACAACTTGTGATGTTAGAGTTTCTAGGCAGTTTAAACATTAACGTCAGGTCAGCTCACCCTCAGTCTTGTTAGAAGGCAGCATGTTATACTGTGTGTAGTTGCAGCTCTTTTGGGGAAAGGGTTTCTCATTTGCACCAGCTATCCCATTTCCTGGATGCTGAGACTTCCTGTGTTGCTGCAGAGAGCTGAGACATGAAGACATGCTGCACGGCATCATCCTCTCCATGCCCAACTCTGAGACCAAGAAACAGAGAGGTCCCAGGTAAAGTTGTTGGGTGGAGTATGTGAGTTTTTATTGGACTTTAATAGTAATAATACCACAGAAGACAATCCACAAATGTTTACCATGGTCCACAAATATTTCATTATGTATTTTTTAAAGCAACAAAACTACTTGGTTAGGCTTTCTGGCAGAAAGGCTTTCTAATACAAGACTCAGTTCATGTGCGAGGGTTTTGCAAATCTAGGGTTACCGTGGCCCACAAACTGACAGGAAGCGATCCACAAATGCTTAAATGTGACTTTACATCTACTTGTTGTGGTGAAAGTATTTACATTTGGAAAACCTTTTAACATTTTTATGTGAAATTAAAATGCGGGTTTACAGAGTAAGTTATACGTATTTTTGGAATACATAATAATGCGAGGAAGCTCATACCTGCCAGTGATCCTGCGCTGAGGGAGCGATCCATGGCAGCACAACTGTCCCCCCTCATCTTCTTCCAGGTGATTTCTGACGGCTTATTTTCACCCTGAAACACAATCACATGGTTACTTAATGAGATGCCTGTTCACAAAAAAAGAGTGAATTCCCCAAACAATTCAAGTATAAATTATTAAAAAGCAAGACATTTTCAGGGTTACCCCTACTTCGTCTTTCATCAGATCCATTATTTGTCAGTAATTAGCTGCTTATTTAAAAAAACAGGCTGATGTAAAAGACAGTTACACTGGATAATCTGCCCTATTTTCATGCCGTAATGATTCTCAGGAATAAGTATGAAATACTGTATGTTTGTCAGACTCAAACTCACCACAGTCATCTGGGTGAAGGAGCGCTTGATACTGTTGGCCATGGCCACTCTGGCTGGACTCATGTCTCTATAGGCTTGTACAAAATTGTCAATGGACCTGCGCAAGCGCACACACACACACACACACACACACACACACACACACACACTTACATTTGATGTCAAAACAGCCAGCTGTTTTTTGATTGGTAGTTCTACCAACAGGATGGATAAACAAACTATAATTTCAACAAAAACAACGGGTACGAGGTACTAACTGGATTAGACTTTTCTAGAAAAGCATACGTTTGAATTTTATACTTCCTCTTAAGTTTGGATTGTCATTTTTCCATTCATAGTTATGTATTCCATTACTGCATGTTTAAATATCTGAAAAACTCCATTATCCTATAAGGTATTAAAAACACTTTATTTTGAAAATCTCTCTCTTTGGTGCATTATTTTTTTTGTCCTGGTTTAAAATGTGAACGTAATCACCTCTGTTTCTGCATGAGATGCGGCATATTCTGTTGGCAGGACAGACGCTCCTCTCCTGACAAAGTGTCCATCAGGCAGGCCTTGGTCGCTTCTGGCTGTCGTTGGTAGGTTAACAGAGGGTCCGGTGGCCACTGCAGGTTCTGCCTGCCACCCATGGAGGACAGAGGGGTGCTGGCTGGAGCCTGGTACGGGGGATTCTGCATGTGCCCCATCATGTAAGACCCTGCACGGGGGCCCATGGTCCTCTGGCTGGAGCCTCTCTTCTCCCCTGCAGACCAGGACGCAGCTGGCTGGTGCTGGTAGTGGCCTTGGGGCTGAGGAGGGGAGGACAAGGGCTGGAAGAGGCTGGCGATGTTGCTGAAGCTCTGCTGGGTGGCCTTGTGTGTTTGGGGCAGGCTGCTGTTGCTCCCCATGGATCCTGCTGGACCCCCCTCCAGGGGCTCTGACTCTGGGATGATGGGATGCAGCTGGAAGTCCTCGCCATCCATCGGGATGTAAGGAGCCAAAGTCTCCAGGTCTAAGTCACTCAAGTCCCTCTGGGGAAGTGAAAGAGGACATGGCTGCTCAGTTATGTAGCTCTAACATTTTGTTTTGTCCTTCTTAGACTGTGCATGTAGGTACATTTTTACAAACTCATGTAGTTTAATTTACCCAGAAAGAGACTCCAAATTAATATAGAGAAGCAGTAAAAGTTTGGTGCACATGGTGCCCATGCAATATGGGTTTTTGATTAATTTGGCTGTCCAATAAAACTTGGTGATTGCAGAGTTTAGAGAGGGCAACTGTTACATTGCTTAGAAGAAATTGTAGTTTTGTGTTTAAAATAACTTATTTATCTATTGTCTGCTTGTGAAGTTGTAGAAATAGAGACAAAAAAAGCCAAGTTTTAAAACAGATTCAGTAAACAAGGCCTCCATAAGTGAAATGAATGATCTGATAACACAGAGAGGCAAAGTTTTAGACTTAAGTATACTCATGGGATGAAGAACAGGACACACACCTCAGTGTTTGCAGGACTGTTGTTGCCCTCTGTGTCGAGAGCAAACAGCTTCTCAGTCAGCTCCACCTTCAGGTCGCTCTCCACCGAGCTGTAGTAATCACCTGGGCTGCTGGGCTGCAGGGGTGGAAGAGAGCGGGAGAATGGAGAAAATGAGAATAATGGATGGAGGCGAGATAGATAAAGGAAGAGAGGAAGCAGGAACAAGATGGCAAACAGAGGAAAAAGGGACAAAACATAAGAGAAAGAAAAGAGTGAAAAAAGAAAAGATGGAAACAACGAGCGAGAGATGAGTTTTGACAAAGGCACTATTCACTGCTAAGAGCCTGTTACTTTCAAATATCCACCCCCGTTCTTCTCACGCACACTGCCCACGGTTAGTGACCTTTAACACCCTCCCACCCCCACCCCCAGGCCTCACTGAACACAGAAAGAACACAACTATGCTAACAAACAAACACAACCAGTCGCTTACTCCTTTCAATTTCAGTCTCTCAGTCCTGCCTTCCCTCCTCCCCATCCTCACCGTGGAGCAGCTGCTAAGGCTCGGAGTGGCGCTGCCTGGTGGCGGATTCTGCTGCACGGCGAATGTACCGGCCATGTTAGTCATGTCCCTTGGAACTGGGGTTTGGCCTGATGCCGGAGGGGCAGGCTTGTGTCTCTCGCTGGCCCAGGACGGAGGTCCCGGAGAGGGCATAGCGGCTGCAGACACCTGGGTGTATCCTGCTGGCTGTTGGGGCTCCTCGAACTGAGTGTGGCCTGCATGAAATGAGTCAGTTGGAAAGAGACGGGATGAAGACTGAAACAGCGGCTGCCAACTTTTATGTATGTAATTGCAAATTTTAATACAACTATTTTATGCTACACATTTATTTTATCTAAGTAGCTTTTATATCATCAAATGAGGGTAAAACTGTTGGTTAAAATCAATAATAAAGTTCGGCCAGTTTGAGTTTGATTCTGAATCCGTGTGAATGTGAGTAATACAGTATATTAAACTGCAGGTAACCATAGCAACAATGCTGATGCTTCATGCACTTCATATACCAGTGACCTGACTGGTGAAACTAATCTAAACATGGGTTAAACTGACTACAAGCACAATTTTAAAAAGTAGGATAATTTACAGACATCCTCCATAGTCTTTTTTAAGTTTTTGGTAAGTTGTCGTGCTTTAAGTGTAATAATGTACTACAAGGTGTTCCTTTGAATTTTCCAGGACACATTGTTGTGCATTATTGCTAACATAATAGGCGTTTTTGGACCAGAGGAACTTTTTCATAGTTCTAAGAACAGTTGGAGGACCCCTCCCCTTTTTGTTGTGTTGGCACTGCAAGAACTGGGAATGATCGTAGTTCTTAAAACACTGTTTTGAGGGACTTTTTTGGCTCCTACTTCAGAGTAGGTTCTCTCCCAGCACAAGAGGAACCTTGAGTGATGTAAGTGTACGGTTATTGGTCGAACACATGAGCCAATGCAGAGCCAGCATCTTTAAAAACCTGTGTAAAAGCTCGTATGCAGTTCTCAGGGGAGTTCCCCCAGAACTGTTTGATCCAAAAACACCTACTGACCCCAACAAGTGCACTTAAAAAGGTGATGGAAGTTAATACAGACAGAAGTCGAGGGCGATGATCGTGTCTCCAGGTGTTGGAGCCAGCTGGGCGAGGTCCTCCGGCTCCTCTTTGAGTTTGGTGAAGAGGGCATCTTCCGGCTCTCTGGTCACGCCTGCGGTGAAGAAGCTGCTCATGTGGCATGGCTTGAACAGGGACTCCGTCTGCTCCAAGGAGAAAATCATCGACTTCTCCTCAACTTCACTGCCGGATTGGAGAAGGAGAGCAGAATGAGATGGGTTTTGTGTGGAGAAAAAAAAAAGGATTTCCAACCCCATATTAAGCTCCCGTGTAATATACAGGAATGGCGTGTAATGGTAAATGGCTACATTTATATATTTTTTTGCCTCTGATTCACCCATTCACGCACACACTCGCACACTGATGGCTGCGAGCTACCACGCAGGGTGCTGGCCAACCATCAGGAGCAATCTGGGTTTCAGCGTCTTGCCCAAGGACACTGCGACATGTGGACAGGAGGAGGCGGGGATCAGTGTGCGACCCGCTCTACCTCCTGTAATGTTACCGTGAGTTTCCATTTCCGGTGAGCATGTTTTGGTGTTTAGGGTTAAAACAGGGTTAACTTTGTTCAAAAAGTGAGGGTTTTTTTAGATGCACAATTTATGCTTTTCAACAAATTGTTCAAACACTTAATTTTAGCATGTGGCAGATTCTTCCATAAATCTGCTACATGAAATAACAGTTTTAAGTAACATAGACACTTTTTGACCAAATTCAACCTGATTTTGACACAGACATTTTTTCACCTACAATTTGCCAGAACTGTGTTCGCTAGCATGACAGTGCTTACCTGAGGACATAGTTTATGCACACGATGCACTGGGGCTGGGAGTTGCGGCTGTTATAAATAACAGTTCCTTGGGTTTCTACCCAGACGTAGCCTCCGTTCTTAGCCAGCATGCGATACTGAGCGCTGACTGCCTGACCCTTGGTGCACACTGCATAGAGAAAGAGAGAGAGAGGGGTGGGGGTGGGGAGGGAGAAAAAAATATTGTTAGGAGCTACTGCGTTCGGTGACTCAAGGCAACTCAAGTATAGAACTGAGCCACTTGTCCATGATCGTACTCAGGTTGACAGTGATGGTTTTACGTTGCTGGAAAATCTGTCCTCACTCTTTGTCTGTCCAGAAGTCTTTTATGATTGTAATGAGGCTCACACCTCTTTCAGATATACTACCATGTCATATTATGAGCTCATATTTACACCTGATCCATTGTAAAAGTTGACAAGTAATAATGGAAATTCTATCTCCCATGTCAGGTCAGTAGTTGTTTTAAAGAAATAAGACAGGAGTAGTGGGGCGAGTTGGGGTCTTCAGTTCGTCCCTCTGGGGTGAAACTCTAGTTTTGGTGATTTTTATGGTTTCAAATCATTTAAGAAATAGAGACCATTTTACATCCCCCTTTTAGAGAGCTTTGAATAAAGCAAACGTATTGTCTTTCAGCTAAAATAATTAAGAACTAGAAAAGGCAATTTCTGAAGAAATTGTGGTGTGAATGCTGGCTGTTGAAAGGCTGACGCTATACTGGATT